>CAEGAE010031851.1:0-41773 GCA_903067095.1 Girardinus metallicus | reverse complement strand
CACTCTGCACACACACACACTCTGCTAACACACTCTGCATACACACACTCTGCATACACACACTCTGCTAACACACTGGCCATGCCACTTACCCATGCACTTAGTAAAAAACACAACTCACTGGGTAATGCTCACTAACAGTAAGTTGGACTAAAATATTTTACACAAATCAAGAGAAATATTACTTCTGTACAATAAAATGTAAGCAAGTGCTAATTTACAGTTGCTAACACCACATAGCAACAATATTTGACATGGGACGTTTATAATTTTGTTGAGTATACAAATAATATAGAATAATAATAGTTTTATAATTTAGTTTGTATTATTCAATGTTATTTTAAATATATATTTTATCATGCTAGTTTGGTGATCTTTGGGGGCCCCTGGTGGCGTGGTGGTCCCTAAGCAGCTGCTTAACTCGCATATGCCCTTGGTCAGCCCTGGGTTCACAACATATAATTTTAATAAAATGTGAAAAAATTCTTGAGGTAAAAATACTTCAGCAATGCAACTGAGAGCTGCACCAACAGCTGCTTCTAAATCGCTGACTGAGTCACCCACCTGCATCCTCCGATATCTTCACTCTGGTGGCAATCGGCCGATGAATGACTCTCACTTTCTGGAATCGCACAAATGTAACATGTTGAAAGATCTTAAAGGTCTTTTGCCTAAAATTAAAAAGATATTTACCAAGACTTCTGCACCTTTGGTAAACTCAGAGGCAGTTTACAAACTGGGTTTCCCAGGAGCTTTGCATCCCTCAGAACAGCTTTGTCCCCTCTCCACTCCAGCTCAGCTCTGGTGACTCTATAAAACAGGGCTGTGCCCTTGTAGCAAGGCGAGTTGTAATTCCCAAACGGGTCCACTTCAGTTAGGCGCATTAACAGCTCATTCCTCCGCTGACAGTGAAAGGTCAACCGCTCGTGTGACTCCTCACTTGTGCTGCTCTGTGTGAAAGCTGTGGATTTTTGCACATATATGCAAAAATCATAACATTTCCCCTGTGAAATGTTGCATTTCAAAACTTCTCCTATAAAGCAAAGGATTTCTTTTAATCTCACTTTACCAAGTAGAACTTATCCGTTTTACGATATTTGTTTCTAGATATCCTCTGTGAAAGCTTGTCTATCAATTACCACTCACGTTCCACTATCACCCATCATTATTTACAAAATTATAAATAGCCTATTTTCAGTTCCTTTGTTCTTCTGGGGATCTATGTTGCTTTTCTGCCTTTGGGTAGGCACAGGTGTTGAACCTCCTGTGCCTTCACCCTTATAGTTTTGGTAATAAAGGTTTCTGAAAGCTTTCACTTCCTGCATACTGGTGTTGATTTTACCAAGCTCTGCTACAACTTTTGTTGTAGAAGATTCTCAAATTATTCTCATAATTTGAGAATCTTATTTTATTTTGCCTTGATACATAAAACAGTATGACTAAAAGGGAATATAATCACTTTTAACCGCATCTTTAGGACATGGGACACAAAGCAACTTCTCTCACCCAAAATCAAAACATCACATTCCCTGTGTTGAAGCCTTTTAGAATAGTTGCATCAGTTTTTCTGTTTTGGCTGAGCTAAACAAATTGATGTTTAACCTGGAAATGCGATGCCCACACACACACACACACACACTGATAAGATAAGACATGGAGCAAGTTAAGAGTACGGGCGGTGAGAACATTTGAAATCAGTCATTGAATTGTTCGGAAAACAGTGTGCAAGGGTGAGACTTTAAACAACAAATGCCAGCATGCCCAGATCTGACTAGTCAAGCTCACCCTGAAAGCAGACTTCAAAATGGCACAAGAAATCTCCAAACGCTCTAATATATTTTGATGAACCTAAAATTGGCTGGTGCTGATATGAAAGTGCATGGCTGTGAAATCAGAAGGAGACTGAACAAGTTTAGCTTCCATGGTAGGTGAACAAGAGGGAAAAGTTAGCTCTCTGAGAAAGACGATATTGATCAGAACTTCTGGAGTAATGTTTAGATGGGGGCAAACTTCCTCACAGCGATATCAGAGACTGGTAGATACAGGAAGCATCTGTGAAGTATTTTTTTTAGCTAATGAAGGTAATACTATCTATTAAGAGTTGTAGGGTGTCCTTTCCACTATTGTTATATCTTTTTAGTGAGTAAAATAAGTTTAATCATATCAATTTCCTCTCCAGAGACAAGTAAGAACAACGCGTAGACGTTAATGTCTCCTAAACATTCCATGATTGTACCTGATTTGAAGCACTCTGAATAGTCTCTTGTCTTATTATTTGACATATAAAGGCCAGCAGACATGTGATTCTGGTCGGGCTCCCACCTGTGGATGTGATGTTTCCACTGAAGCGCAGGAGAAGCTGATCTCCTTCACACAGAGAGATCTCAGAGGAGGTCTCCACGGCCCCACCAGCCCGCAGTCTGTTCAGCTCCCAGCTGAGGTCTCTGCTAGGCAACGCAGCCAGGAGGATGCTGTGAGGGTCATCCCGTCCATGCTGGAGGATGACAGTCACCGAGTGGCGGCAGGCCAAGGCCTCCAGCTCCTCAGCCAGTGCAATAAGGTGACAAGGTTGCAGTGGTGATAGGAGACGAACTACGAGGAGTCTGGTATGAAGAGCCAAAAAGAGAAACTTAAGAAGTTTAACTTCCTTAAAAGACAGGATTACTGCTGAATGAAAAGGGCTTGTTATCAGGAGCTGGAAGTCGGAAATAATGTATTCATGGGAAACTAAGGAAATTATAAAACCTAACGTGCATATATTATTCCCCACTAAGCTTGATTTAGATAAGAAGAACGAAGACTAATACAGTTTTAGGTGGAAACAATTAAAATCACTTCTTAAAGCTGGTTTTGACATGCAAAACGTCGTTTTCAACAATCAACTAGAGAAGATAGGTTTCAATTTTCTGTTTTTTCAAGTACTTCCCGAAGGAATCCAAACAATACAAATCCAACATAGAAGCGCTCAAATCCAGGTGACGGTAAGCTTTATTTAACCGTAATGTTCAGCGGTTACTGGTTTACTCATGACTAAAAGTGATCAGAACAACAAAACCATAATGAAGTGGAAGTAGTCAATGAAACGTTACACAATTTTATTGAGGAACAGAATGAGGAACGAAGCAATAATAAAGCTGGCAATTCTAATTTAATCTATAGACAATATGTTGTGTAAGTTTAACTTGTATTATTTTATGTTGTACTGAAATATATTCTCTTAACTCTTAAACAATGCAAAAAATTTGTTTTTTTGAGTATAAATATTTACGGCATTTAAGAATAAGTCACATTAGTCCATGATAATGTTTATTATGATATGCTATTTCAATTGGTGGTGAAATATGAGCTGTTTTAGAAACAGATGAAAATAGAGTGACAATGTTTTAAGCCACATTGTCCAGTTGCGGAAGATCATATGCAATTTTTTTTCATGATTTATCCACTTCTGAAGTATTCTGCTGCAGTTTTATAATTGATGTTTTGAGAACTACACATGACATTTTGAACCAATATCAGACCAGTGTTTAAAGTCTTTATCTCTTGCTAGATTTGCACAGCGTTACTTGTTAAAGATTTATGTGGCGTCTAAATAGAATATTTATGACTTAGTAGCTTTAATTCAACAGAGATAGCCTGAAGTAGTTCCTCTCTGATATTTCTTTATCAGTTTCTCATATCATTAGCTCTTAATTACACATCAGGGCATTAATTTATGCATCTGAAAGCAGCACTAAAACAAATAATCAGGTAAATGTCTGGACTTTTACTGGACCATTGAAACAGCTCAACATTTCGTTTTTCAGCAATTGTGTTGTAGACATTTTTACCGGGTCCACTTTTGATCAGGCCCAGGTCCAGTGGTTGCAAAACCCAATGACTACCACCCCACCACCACCCTGCTTGACACACTTTCATGAGCAGCTTGTTGATCTTCTGTTTGGTTTCCCATTTATTATGGCGCTTTGTGGGTGGACATCTCTAGTTTAGAGTGATCTGTCCAAAAGACAAATTGTTGTAAAGTCCTGCAGTTCATTCAAATAATACTTTTGCAATTGGTGAAAAATTCTCCATCAGTCTTTGGCTCTAAAGAACGGGACTGAAAACTAACTGACGTACAACCAACTTCACTATTACTCCCACTGTGGTTTCACTTCGTTTTTTTTTTTTTTTTTTAACATTGCATGGAAACATGTTCTGGTACTCTATTCTCAGTTCAGGTGCAAGAAGTTACGTCAATTTCCTTTGCAGTGAGCATAACTTCATACGGACACTGTAAAAGTGAGAAAGAGGAAGCAAGATGACAGCATGACTGTACAAATCAGCCAATGCTACTGACCAACTTCTGCAGAAACACACAGAAAGATGTGGTAAAAGATACGAGATTATTTCAGCTCTTTAAAGCATTTCCCTACACTATTTTAGCAAACAGTATTTGCTGGGTGGGTGGAAGAAGATGACATGAAACTGTGTCCAGGGTGAAGCTTGTCCACATCATCCAATGACAGCAGGACCTTTACTGATTTGTGCTACTGACTTGGCAACAATGAGTAATAGTGTATGGAGGAGTCATGGTGAGAATCTCAAAGCTAAGAAAACTGCTCTGACTTTCAAACACGGTGGTGATGGCATCATGCTGACAGGCTTTTTTTGGATGCCAGTGGGTTTACTGTATTACATATACTACAGCAAGAAATACTCCAACCAAGTTATTGACTTTGGATGAAATCAACAGCTTGACGGTTGAAACCTGTACGTAAGGATTACTGTATGTTAAGAACACTTCCTGCCATTCTTGAATAATGAAATTTAACTCTCACTTTGTACAATTAAAGTATTCTTAGCATATATGCTCCAGCTTACATCTAAATTCAGTTTTTTATTTTCTTCAGAAAAGCAAAATATCCATTCATCCATCTAACGATTGTCTTTACCCGCTTATATTGGGAAGCGGGGGTAGATGGGCAGAACCCACGCCTCCATCAGGAGAACGTGTGAACTCCATGCAAAAAAAAAACAACAAAAAACAAAGACCTGATTGAACCAATATGCCACCATGCAGATCAAATA
The DNA here is from genome assembly GCA_903067095.1 of Girardinus metallicus. Classification (NCBI taxonomy): domain Eukaryota; kingdom Metazoa; phylum Chordata; class Actinopteri; order Cyprinodontiformes; family Poeciliidae; genus Girardinus; species Girardinus metallicus. The sequence goes on along the minus strand of CAEGAE010031851.1, from coordinate 36,706 downwards.
AGCAAATAAAATACATAAAAATAACTAGGATATCATTTTACTAACCTGTCAAAGTTTTCTATCAGATCAAAGGACACCAGTCCGTTCTTCTGGTTCCTGATGACTACTTTATCGAGAACAGTCCACTGTTTGTCTCTTGAGCCTAGAACAATCAGCAACTCATTGGACGTCTCGTTAGAGCTCACATAAGCACCAAAGATTCTGATAGAGACACAGAAGTCAAACCAGCTTAGCAACAAGACTAAGAAATGACAAAGACGATTTACTGTTCCTACACTTTTGACCCACCTTACTTTGCCTGAGGGAATCGAGGGATCACTAGGAGCCCCAACCTGGTGTGCTTTGCTTTCCTTCCTCCTTTTTCCCTCCATTTTCTCAGAGTTTGGTGGACACGGAAGCGTAATTGTGAGGGGTCTCCTAAGTGGCTGAGAGTTAGGGTGGGTGAGGTGGAGCAGTGGGCTGGCTGACACCACCGACTCGTAGGCATCATTCCTGGATTTGACGGCAGCCAGAAGGACGGCGTCCACTGGCTGGACCTGAAACAGATGAGCAAGCATCTGTTTGGCACGATTCGGATGGAGATGCTGAATGATATGAGGACATGTTCCTCCTGACGCTTTAATTTCGCCGACAGCAGGTTGTTTAATCAAAGCAGAGCCGAGCAGAGTGGGAGCTGATGTTTCTTGACGTGAGATCAAGCAGCAAACTGCTGCAGTTCAGAAATGTTTGGACTCGCATGCACACTGAAATGCACCATGCAGCTGTTCTTCTTCTCTCTACACAGCAAACAACTGTGACAGGATATCTCTGAACTACAAGCTGCCCGTCTTTTTCCCCTCTACTCTGAATTTCAAAATGCTTTAACCATTTCAGAACAATCTGTTTGTATGTTAATACACTTGGTCTGGCCTCAAACTCTACAAAAGAAGGTTTGGTGATCAGCTTAATCTCTCCATACCATTGTTTGGGCCATTACTGGAGCAGTGAAGGACCCTGGGAGGTAGTTCAGACAGATCCGAGGGTCCATGGGGATTTTTAGTGACAACCCCTTCCTGGGAACGTTGTACATTTCTCTTTTTGGATGTGAAACTACAGCAAATATGCCCAAGGAGTACACTTTCACCTCTGCAAAACGACCCTGTAAAGTATATAAAACATATATATATATTTATTTTGATTATTTTTATTGCATTAAGTAGTAAGATAAAGTAAAACAAGAACAGGTATACAGCTGTAGGGAAATTACAACATAGACACAATACATCACTGCAGTGGAAAAGCATTATATTTAGTTTGCATTTCATGAAATAGTATATTGATGAAGTTATCTATCAATCAACTTGCACATGTCCGTTTTGTGTATTATTTTTTTTTTAAGATAAATCGACGTAACCCTTCGTTGGGGCTCTGTGAAATAACCACCTTACCTGGTGTTGAGAACTGTAAATTAGCTGTAACTTCGCTAAATATGTTATAACATAACTTTTTCTTTTGTTAAGAGGAGTCATGCTGTTTACAAAATGGATCGCATCACAACAAAATAACATAACGTGGAAGCTCCGAAGTAACATCTTAAGATGTCAGCAGTCTTCGGCACACGCAAATCTTCAAAATAAAAAATCGGCCTCAGCGAAATACACTCAAATTAACTTAATGACAAAAAAAAAAAAAAAAAGATGAGAATTGCAAAGTGACAATAACAAAGCCCCGAGATCTTAAATTATTTGTAGGCGGATCTGAGAAGGTGTACAGCAGAGAGGTAATTCCATCAAGTACAAAGGGATGTATGTAAAATTCTAACTTGGAATAAAGTGTAATAAATGAGTGTTCGAGTGATAATTTCTGACTGACCTAAAATAGGAAAAGCCTTATCAAGTTTGATGTCAAAAACAATTGCTTCCTATTCAGTGGGGAAACTAAATAGAAAACTTTCTACGCCAGCAGAAAGCAACACCTGTTGGCCTCCAGGCACTTCCTCCGTCGTCACCGGGGTGACGTAGCTTACTCTCTTCTCCTCGTCAACGATCTTTACAGCAACCTCTCTGTGGCCGCTGCGATGGCGCACACAGAAGGGCACGGCCACGGTTACGGGGAAGTGGAAGGCGTCTCCGTCCTGGACTTTTACACGAAACACTCTGCTGATGAGCTCCTCCGAGCCGCTGGCCATCAGGCAGCTCAGCGTGTCGGCCGCCTCACAGGTCAGGGCTCCGGCAGGCGCCCTGACAAAACACGCATTGGTTGCTTTGTCAGAGCCGTCCGTCTCACCGGTGAGCCTGGGCGTTGTTTTTAGAACACACGAAAACATGATTTGCAACACACCGCAGAGAGAAGCGCACTCAAAAGCTTTTAAGCACAAGTTTCAATAAAATATACGGGTGACTGCCCGCACTCATCTCCGAGCAACATTTTTTGGGAACTTATTTGGAGGGAGAGTGCACACTTTACCCATATCAGCTTCTGTCAGACTCGGGTCTGTCCGTCTGAACCGAATTCTCACGATTTGTTTGGCATTTTTGCACAAATGCAGCCACTGACCTGACGGTGAACTGTACAAAAACTATGTGGCTGTGTGGAGCCCAGGAGGTCAACATGCGGGGCTGTGCGATAAGGCGTTGCTGAGTTTCTGTCTGAATCAGTGAGCAGAAGAAATGAGGAGCAAGTTCCCATTTGTTTCCAGAAAGAAAAGCAAGCTGCATGTTTTTTTTTTTTTTCTTCTGAGAACAAGATGCTAAATGTTTCGGTCATCAGAATGCTCTTTTATTTATTAATAATAATAATAATAATAATAATAATAATAATAATAATAATAATAATTAATAAAGTTATTCAATATAAAGACATTTGGAAATTGAAATATTTTCCAACATAACTCCAGTTATAAAAAGTAAACTTTTATAAAAGGCAACCTAAAAAAAAAGTATCCACACCCTTTAACATTTTTTTGCATTTTCACAAAACGACCACAAAGTTGGTATTTTATATAATTAGCCGAAGCAAAGTAGCGCATGACTGCGGAACAAGAATAAACTATTATTTTTTTGTTCTTTTTTTACTAATTAAAAATAGGAAAAGTGTGTCGTATTTTGTGAAGTGAAATTAAAGCTTATTTTACTTTAATTTTGCTAAATCAAATCTAAAGGATTTAACTGCCTTGAGGAGTCACATATTGTAATTTCTAACCACCTACGGTTTTTAATCTCAGTATAATTCTATCTTTTTTTCTGCTTCAGAGGTTTTATAAACAACATCAGAGAAACAAAAAGGATCATGAAGACCAAAGAACGCTGCAAACAGGCCAAGGAGAAGGTTGTGGAGAAGTTTAAAGCAGGTTGCCATGGCAAAATGTCACTGAGTCAAATTAGGGTGCAAAAATACTTGAGGATAGAGCAGAAGTTCATCTTCCGAAAGGACAACAACCTTAAATATGCAGACAGACCGACAGCTGCATAAAAAGCATATTCATGTATCAGAATGGCCCAGACGAAGAAGTTAGAATAAACACTCTGTGATGGTTGTGGCAGCTTACCATGTTGTAATCCATTTCTCTTCTGTTCTCCACTTAGATTTATTCTCTCTGTCTTTCTCCTCTGCTTCCAGTGAAGTAGCCTGATTGTAAAAATTCTTCTCTTGACCTCTGATGCTGGTTTCCTCCTCGGTCTCTTTCTCCGTGCTGCAGTTTGAATTGTTGAATCCAAAGTCCAGGGTGTTTTTTTGATCTTGAGCATCTTGAACTTCTTCTCTAATCTCCAGATTATATTCAGATTGCTGATTCCAAATGTCTTCCGTTTGATCTGGATCATCCTCGTCTCTGGGTTCCTGAAAGGCGGCAGTTGACTCCTCTTGCGTGGATAACCGGAGCACTGCAGCATCCAGCTTTGGAATGATTTTGTTCACTCTGTCCATGAGGTCCTCTATGTCTTCCACAACGCTCAAGAAAATGCCATTGGATTCTGAACAGGAACTAGTTTTATACTCTGAAACATCTGAAATAAAATAAAAACCAGTTTGTAAACGTGCAAACAAATTCACGGGAGATTAACTTAGTGCCTTTAATGTCCCCTTTTTCATAGACTCCAAATGGTCAAAATATACAATTCACTATATCTGAAATCTCAGCTTAGCATTTTGACAGAAGGGTTAATTTATTGTAACTGAGTCTGCGTTTCTTCACTCTTGTCTTACTCATGTCAACATCACAAAGGGTTTGGACCAGAAAATGACCAGTAGGGTTTATTTACACAATTTTGAGACTGAATACTTTCACTGGGACCTTTCCTAAAGATGGGGGAAAAGTCTCAACATAAATTCATCTTTTAATGCAATAGTGCCAGTACTAGTGTTGCCCAGTGATGGCCTGGCAACCCGTCTAGCGTGTACCTCACTTCTGACCTCTCATGATCGCTGGAGTTTTTGTACCTTAATAAAATAAAAAACAACTTCAAGGGTGCAATCAATTGCTTAAAAATAAATATGTTTATAATATCTCAAGATTTCTCATACAAGAACCCACACACGGTACCTTTTGAAGAGGCATTGTGATCTTCATTGCCACCTTGTGGAAACTTTTCAAGCATGCAGACGCATTCGCTAATAACCTTCCTCCAATCTCTCAGTATCTCCGCATGAAACTCATTCAGCTCTTTCAGTACGTCCACAACCCTCTCCTTCTGCTCTCTGATGACACTTCTGTTCCCCTTTTTGTCCTCCTTCTTGATTTCTTCTGGCCTGCGCTTCCCTTCTTCTCTGTTGCCAAATGCTAATCCATTGTGATGATTTCTGCAGCCCCTTTTTTCTTGAGAGCCCTTTTCCAAAGAGATGAGGAGACTGTCCCCGGTGTTTGTGCCGAGAGGACAGTTTGCTTCATTGATCTGATGACTTTCAGGTTGGTCTGTATCCATGCTAAACTGGAAAATGACAAAGATGACAGCCAGAAATTCTCTCAGGGAGCCCTTTTTTTAGTCTTCCCTTTCAATTCCCTTGACATGAAATCACATGAATACAAGCCCAGCTGTGTGTGGTTTTGGTGCCACCGGCAGTGAATGTTGGCGTGTCCCTCGTTGTCCCAGCGGGAGCCAAAAGCTGCATTCACACGGCTGCCGGCAGTAAAAAGTGTTGCTAAGGTGACCCCCCTAAAGGGCGGGACAGGGTTGGACAAAAGAGAAGCCACACAACAAAAACCTTTACGAGAGGAAAAACTTGTTTCTACTGTCATCTTCCGCTTTTCTGCTCCACAGTTTACTGCATGAGTGAGCAGAAAGGAGATGCAACCTGGAGCTGCTCAGGAACTCGAACCCAATTTTAAGAGTATTTCTATTCTGAATAATCACAATGTTGCTAGTTTACAAGGGTTTGTTAAACGTGCCTTAAATTGTATCTTTAGAAGGTTTCATTGCAATGCGAAGTCTTGAGTCGTGCTGTCACTGTGCTGGGAATCATTTTCGAGGTTTCCTGAGGAGTTTTAGGAGTTTCTCTTGTCAGTACACATGCAATACCTTGCAAACGTATGCAAAGCACTGGCATAAACCAACCAACACAAGGCAGTGGTTATGACGTGGAAAGAAAAGATACACAGTTTTCCAAGTTTTCTTCCCCAAAAGGAAAATCTGAAAAGAGTGGTGTGTACTTGTTTTCTTCCAGGATTGTCATTCATTCAGCTCCATTCATTTTCCTAGTGGTGCTGTGAAACATTCAAAGCTCTGGATAGTATTTTATAACCTAACTCTGCTTTAAACTTTTTCCATCACTTTATTCCTGCCTATTCTGCGGTGTTCCAACGAACCTCCGAGGCCTTCACAAAAGAGCTGGATCCACACTGAGATTGATTTTCTTGGACTTTATTTAGGGGTATTGGAATAATAAAATGCATTCCACATTTTGTATTTTGTAAAACGTTTTGAAAACCCTGTAGGATTATTTCGTCTTCGCTTTACTGTTGTGTACTTCTTTATGCTCATCAAATAATACGTTTCCAAATACAACACACTGAATCTGGTGGCTTCACACAACAAAAACAAATTAAGGAGTGTGAATATTTTTAGGAATCACTGCAGGTATATCTCAGTGACCGACTATAAAAATGTTTCTTCAGACCAAGTTTCACCTAAATTTTGCAAAGTATTTTTAAAAGTAGTTAAAGCATCCATCATGTGCTAAAACTGTACTCTGATATGTAACATTGCAAGATATTTAAGTTCCCTTTTGGAGTTCTGCATATCACAATATTAAATGAAAAATCTTCTTAATAAGAGCAAGTATAATAAAAAAATGTTAACTTTTATGCATCCTTCTTGGGTTGGTTTTGTTTTGATGCAGGGTAGTGAGCATTAGATATTGTTTCTATGTCTCATAGAACCTGTAGTACTTTGTCTCCATCATGTGGCTGATCCTGGACAAGTTCTTCACAGACCACAATGTTCACAACACGATCCGCTGCATGGTTCTTTTATTCCAATAATTCCTGGTAAAACACCACAGCATTTAGTTTCACATAAGGTCATGTTGAAATGTGCTTCCCCTTTGTTCGTTTTCTGAGCATATGATCAGCTTAGCAAGACATACTTGGACACATCTTAAAAACATTCTCTTTGTGCATCCAATCTTTAAAGTTTGGTTTTTAGATTTAACTAGGAACATTTAAAATGCTGAAAAGGGTAAAGACCCACTTTGGATTCAAAAGACAGGGGTTTTTAGATTGTAGACATATTCATGGTATGCATGTCATTCTGCTGCTCACCAAAGTCTAATCCAGATTAATTTCTCTGTAACTCTAACATGATGTTTCTGATTTTGACGAATTCCAATTTCTCTAGAGAAACTACCTGCTCACTTTCATAGCTATTTCCTGTTCTACTTGAATTATGAGACCTGAAGAGTGAGTGTAGGAAGTGATGGATTATTGATGAACACGAGAACCCTCTGATCAACCGGAAATGCAAAGCGTTTTTTCTCTTGATGGCAGATCTCTTTCCCCACGGAACAAATGAACAAAAAGCCAATATCAGATTTTTCTACATTTCAGATTGCAGGGTTTACATGGGAAGTAGCTGTGTTTTTAATGATTTTTCATTGCTGGACAGGATGACAATAAAACATAATGTGTCAGTAGGACGTGTTGCCAGCTGCATTCCTGCCTGTGCTGAATCCATAGCCTGCAGCATCGGGATCAAGCAGAGGCATGCCAGTATACCCAGAAAAACTTCACACATTCCTGTGCGCTCTGAACAACGAGATCTCACCATTCTCTTTAACAATATCACGTCCTTATACTGGCTCATCTTAACAGCTGGTAAGTGTCACAATAAACACTGATGACTTCTTTTTTTAATTTTTTTTTTTTTTTATTAGAAGTATAGGGGGAAGGTTCCCTGATGGGCGTGGAGCTTATTTTACTCAATGACGGAAACAGCCGAGTGACTTGCACGCTGGGTTGAAATTCAAAGCAGCGTTATTAGAAAAAGACTCGAGGGAAGTAAAGGTGTGCGGATAAAATGCCGGAAGTTTCTTTCTGTTCTTAAGTTGCAGGTAAGCTTTTCTAACCCAGCTGCACACACACACACACGTCCACCAGTGGTACGTTTGTTCAAAAAGCGAATCAAGACCGGGCTGAATACGCCGCCTTTAGTACAAAAAAAAGATTAGTTTCTTACGCACGCGTTAGAAGAGAGGACGTAAGTAGTGACGTCTGGTATGAATTCTGGACGAGGTTGCGTTTAGCGGTTTTTTAAATGGGTGACATTTACATTATATTTTCGGCGTAAGACCGTTCATCTTGAAGTGAAATCGGGGTTTAGCAGCACCACACGTGGGCTGCTCAATGAAAACACTCCCATTAAAAAAAAAAAAAAACAAACCCCGAGCGTACCTCCAGGGCTATTAATTTAATTAATAATCTATTTTACTTGAGTTTTAAGTAGCATGGGATTTCAAGGGAACCATTTGGAGAATGTCTTAAGGTTTCCGGGCGCCTGAGTTTGATGTGAAACGTACACGGGTAATATTACTCTCAAACAAGGAAGAAAACACAGGGTGGACTTTGTTCGAAGGGATGCACAGAAGGCAGTGGTATTGTACAGTTTTGTGTTTGTGCGCATGCATGGGCGTGCATACTGTGACTCACGCAGTGATTGAACGTACAATAGTACCTGCAACTCTCTTTTGGATAGTTGTGTTTCAGGTTACCACAGTAAATACAAAATGCTATATTCTAATAGCATGATAAGAAAACTGTCCAAACTAACTTGTTTTAAAAGAGTAACCCCTTGTCCTAGTTAAATCATCAGTTATCTGTGATTAGCCAATTTATTTGAAAAGCTTGTTTCAGTTTCATTAGCCATATCCAGGCCTGAACTTTACTCCTCAAGTCAGTAGAATCGAGAAAGCAGCTGAATGGAAGCTGTTTGACAGCGTGAAGTAGGCAAAACAATCTCAAAAAGCGAACAAACCTGTTAACATTTATCAATCTGGAGAGGGTTACTGAGGCGTTTTTAGAGATTTTGGTACACACTGAATAATGTGTACCAAAATGTTAAAAAAGGATGACTCACTGGTAATGTTACCAGCGAGTGTTCGAACTCTGCTTGGAATTGTATTTGCTTTTTGAAGTTGTTAGCCCAGATTGAGAATTACACATTTAAGTCGTATTCATTCTGTAAACATAACGAGTTTAAGAGCCTACAACAAAAATACGACACGTACCATGACACCGCTTGTGTTCAACGATAAGACTGAGATTAGGCTAAAATGACATCCATGGGAGCGTTTGAGGCAAAAATAACCCTCCGGAACAAAATCAACACAAAATTTTTTTACAGTGTTGTTTTAAAAAGCATCTTAAATTATCCCCAGGTTTTTTGGGAAAATATTCCATAAACAGACGTGACAAAAGTAGAATGTTGCGTAAGACAATCTTTCAGAGAAGGACCATCATAACGACAGTCAAACATGGCGGTGGTAGTCTGATGGATTGGGGCTGTAAGTCTGGAAGTAAAATGCTGTAGCATCACCATACCATGCTCAGAAATCATCCAAAGGTGCCAGAATCTAAGCATATTTTTTTTCCTCTTAGTAAAAAAAAGCATAATTTAAAAACAGTCTTTTTTTTTTTTACTTAAGTTATCTGAATTCAAAATGTGTTACTTAATCTGAAAGCACTGTAGCTTGTTTTATGGACGCAGGCCATTTTTTTAATACCCCAGTTGTGTCTGCAAGTTGCATTTTTTTCTTTTTTGCTAAATGTGTCTTCACACTCACGAGGCATGTGCAAACCTAGCTCTTTTTCTCCTTTTCTTTCTCTCTGCAGCTGATGTGTGGCTTTGATAACAAGGCAGTGTAGCTGTGGATTAAGACTCCTCTTACTGATTTTTATTAATGTCTGTGGTTTAGTATCTGCTTTGTGTAGCTGGCTCTCTAAGCGCTCAAACTTGACTGGTGTGTCCCTTACTGGTAGAACTGCTACAATACTAGTCTACATCCAAAGACTTGAATCCAGCTTATTCTCACACAGTCACTTGCAGCTCTTATTGCAGTTGCATCCATGTCGGGGCTATACAGTTTTTACCATTGTAAAAATTTTGTTTTGCTTTCATAAGTAAGCTAACTGGAAGCAAGTTTCTGTTCACTGTTTGAGACATCCTTTTAGAGTGAATTTGTGAGCGCCTGAAGAATGTTTCTTAAAAGCAGAAGTAGCGGTACAGGTCCGCTGTGAGTGGCAGCTCTGTAACCTAAAAGAGAAGTGGACATATTATGAAGCTGATGTTTATGCATCTCCCTGTGAGTTTCAAGTGTATGTGTGTAAAATCTAGATGGTGAGAGGTCACAGTTCTGCTGCAAAGTTTAACTGTGTATTTTTAATTTTAATTTTTTTTTCTCACAGGCGTTCGCGTTTCAGCAAAGAAGAATAAAAACATGCCCGTTCATTCTGGTAAAGCTTAAGTTTTGATGTCAGCTGCTGTTTCATCAGAGCTATTGCTGTTTCCTGCTGCCGCCTCCAAAGGTGTTGTAAATGTAGGTCTGTTTGCCAGTTGTACATTACTCTGACTTGGCTTTATTTGTCATTGTTGCATAGTACTGAATATGACTTGAAAATAGCTGATAAAAACTGAGCAAAAAAAAAACCCAGAAACAAGTCAACAGTTTACACTCTCCTCGTGACATACTCTTTTGTGGTTGGACACAGTGATGTTCCAAACTGTTTCTTGCGACGACTGCCTCGAGTCAGACTAAAGTGTGAAACCAACTTTGACGTTGTCATTTTATTTTTTACATAAAAGTTGTTTGTTTGCATCTAAAAGTTGAGATGCAAGAACAGGCGTTTTTATTCTTTTTGTTGTGACTTGGTCTGCATGAGTTTTTCACAGCATAGCCTTGTGTAATGATACCAAGTTCCTTTTTATGACATGATTTTGCCTTTATTTCAACAGCTTGCCAACCAGCTTGTAACCTGCCAGTTTCTAGTTTTAAAACAGGGTTAGCTTATTAGCAATAACGGCTAGCGTTTTCAGTGAACAAGAACTTTATCATGCAGCCAAATTCGTTTGCGTGGGGGAACATTGAAGTGCTATCTTTCTGCCAGTTTAGCAGTGACATGTCGGGGTAATTCTGCGTTCTGCTCCTGAATCCGTACAGCTAGACAAAACTTTGTTTACTTTTTCTGTCATTCCGTTTTATATGACAGTACAAGGGGCAATTTTAATGGTTTTCGACACTTGTTAAAATCTCGGTGTGTTTCATACTGCTCTCCAGCTGCTGCTGATTTCTCACTTGTCAACAGTGGTTTTAGACAAATGCCAGTTTCACCCTTAGAACTGTTATATTGCATACAACAATTTCTTTAGTTTGTAGTTAAACAGACATGTTGGTTATTCAAAGTAAAATGTTTTGGGGTAGCTGGAAACCCTGTATATATTCTCTTGGTTGTTGAACAGCAAAAGATATCCAAATAAAACTTGTATGGATTTTAATACATATTTATTCCATATAGGTTAGCTCCTTAATTAGTATATGTAGAAAAAAATATTCAGACGACTAATCTTTTTGAACTGTTGACTCATTTAATTCAAAAGTAAAATGAAAAAAAAAAAGTTGGTTTTTCTATTTTGTTCTAAAAGCAAAATGCCAGCTACCTTACTGTAGTTTTCTAACAGGATTAAATAAATTACAACACACATATTAAGGGTGAAAGTTCAAAAATGATCATCTTCATTCATTCAGTCTTCTGCTGAAGTCCCTGTGCTTTCAAAGTAAGCTGGACTTGAAATTATTTGCTCTAAAAAAGCTGAATTTCATGAATCAGCTAAAATGTTGAACAGGAGCTTGAAAATTTGACATTTTTACTGCCGTGTGGTGTGTTCCTGAAAATATCGATCTAACCCAAACAACAGATCAAACCTTAGTTCCACCCTGGAAACATTTGGCAGACGTTTTTCAAATACACATTTTAAAACAAAAATGCATGCATCACAATCTGTATGTATTAAATGTGTTCCTTTTTTACTTTCTTCCAGCTTGTTTATTGTAACCTAAAACTTTGAGATTAAACTAAGCTACGTTACTGCCATGAGTCATCAGTGGGCGAAATGCACTGATGGTCTGATGGAAGCCACAATCAAAACAGCTAACCTTGTTAAGATTGTCAGGCACAAAACCTCTTAGCTCTGGTCACAGACTGATTAAGCATGGCAAGAAATTGAACCGTTGGTTTGTCTCAGACTTTTTATGTTGGTTTAGATTAGATAAAATTTTGTTCTCGCAGAAAATACCTTTACCAGCCCCACCATTTAATTTGCAGAACTTCCGTGAACCATAAAACCTGATTTGGTCATTTCGTGTTAAGTATATCCCCTTTGTGGTACCTTTTATTTCAATTACACATTAACAAGGTAAAAAAAAATTATCACCTATCTGTTGATGTTGTCTTGTGTGTCTCCACAGTGTGAAGGTAAACTCCTTGTTCTCCATGTCTTGCTAAAGCTTCAGACGTGGGACTAGAGCACCATGTTGGAGCCTCAAGAGTCTCGATACAATATTGAGGAATGGCTGATGACCCTTCGCTTGTCGCAGTACATCTCCTTTTTCCAGAAGGCTGGCTATCAGGTTGTGGAAGACTGCAGAGGACTCACAGATGAGCGACTCCTGGAACTTCAAGTGCTGCCAACCGGCCACCGTAAACGAATCCTCTGGAGTTTGGAGGCGCAAGGGTTGAGGGAGAAAGGTGGAGAGAAAGGTGAAAGTCAGCAGCGTATTCAGGAGAGTGATGGAAATCAGAAGAAGCCACCGTTATTTCCGAGACACATTTTCCGTAAGGACCGAAGCACGGGGGTGTCCTATCAACATGACCAAACAAAGGAGAATAGGGACTATGATGTGGAAAGGAGTCAGACTTTACCTGCAGGTGCAGGACTAACACCAGATCCTAAGAACCAGCCAGATCGCCGACATATTATTCCACCGGTACCTGCCCCACGTAACCGCCAACTTACACAGACATCTGTGTCCTCACGTCCCTGCGTTCCTACCTCCATGCTCTCGAGTAGCAGCAATGAATCGCTTCCCACCTCGGAAACACTCTCTGATTTCGAGGCCTCTTCAGAAGAGCAGTGTCAGTCGAACTTTGACTCCGTGCCCTTTGCTACCGATGCTCTCTTTCCAGTGCTACCTGAAGACCAAGAGGATTTTTATGGTGAAATGGTGGAAAACTCAATTTACGAGGCACAACCAGTAGGTCCTCGACTTACCCGCTCCTACCGGTTAAGGCACCGGCCTGTTCCTGAAATCCCCAGTGAACCTGCTGCTGCGCCCCTGGACAGGTACTGCTTTTTAAGTTAAAAAGTGTAGCTGTAGGGTTAATAAAACTTGGTTCTCCTTTTGTAGACTCACTGTGGAATTTATACACACATCACGCTCATTAGATGAGTCATCTAGAACGTTTTTGCGCTACTCGGTGTACACATTTACACAATGGGGGTTTAAGAAATTAATTGCAGCCGCAGCATTAATTAGTTGAGAATCATCTGCTGCGTTCCTGCAAATTATTACTACCAATGGCAGAACCTCAATGGCTCTACTAAGCCGGTTAAGGCAGCCCACCCACTGTAAAAATATGTTTAAAAACAAAATATGCACAAATGCATGAGTCCATTGTTACCCAGGTTAGAAAGTTTTGATTTTGGCAAAGTGTAAGCCATGATTACTAGATAAAAAGGTAAAGGTGCCAGTATTTTCCCCAGCTGTATCAAGCATAGATAAGTGCAGTGTTGACCTGTTATTGTAAAGTGCCATACTATGGTTGAGAAAAACATAACCAGCAACGGTGTAGAGTGACCCACAGTAACTCTACACTGTTATGGAGTGATCATCACTCTGGATTCAGAGTGATCATCCCTAGCTAGTAGGGATGGGTCACCTGCAGGACTAGCATGACTAAAATGACACTAACCAGCGAAGATGCTTGTGCTGGTCTCTAAAGATCAGATCAAGCAAAAAGATGTAATATTCTGCAAAACTGAGACTAAAAAAATGCTGTTAAATGTTATGTGGTTTTGTTCTTTATTTTTGCTTTGGTCTGTGTATAAAAATCAAAAAGACAATATATAAATAACCAAAATGTTATTTTAGCAGCAGTAGACGTAGCTGTTGCTTTTGTGTTTTTAAATAGAAGATATTTTTGTTTTGCATTTCTGCACAAATATCTCAACACATTTTAAACTGTGATGTTTTTACCCAATCTTATCATCCCATTAGAATCTGACCTTACCCACACAGTGGTTTTTGCCCAGTAATTCCAGCAAAGAACAGAACTGGGTTCAGAGTGAAACTGCAACTTTTCCTGTTGCTGATCCCTTAAAAGCAACAATCTTACTCCTTGTGAGCTCAGAGTTGCATCTCAGTCTCTTGAGGTCTCATTTGGCATTTAAACCTTAAAGTTCATGGCCGTACAATATGTGAAAAGACTGACATATGAAAGCTAATTTAGACATTGCAATAAAAAAAACAAACAAACTGCTTTTTAAGACAGAGAGGATTGTAGCATAGCTTAGTAGGCAAAGGCTGGTCAGGAGTATCAAGACAAACTGCAGACCAGAAGTCTGAGAGCAAAACCAGAACAGCCAGAGATTTTGAAGCAACTTTAGGATTCTGTTTGATATTTTTTTTTTAAAACAATCAAGTTCTTTAAGATTTAAGAGCTGGTTACCTCATAATTAATCTTTCCTTTTCATTTATAAGCACAGTTTTCTTCAATTACTATACCATTGACACATATGTCAATAAACAGAAACAAGGTTCTAGCTTTAGAATTGAGAAGATTCGTAAGAGAACTTCAGTGCTAACGTTGAAAAAAAAATCACAGTTTGCATATTGTGTGTGTGTGTGCATATGCACATGTAAAAAAAAACAAAAAAATAAACTATGCTTTATAGTACAATGACAATCTCTTGCTGTCCTCTGCTAACAGTTTGGCTTTACAGCAAACAGCATATTTCTGCAGGGAACATGTTTGGGCATATTCCCTGCACTGTCTCTTTACCAAAACCTGAGACAGTGTGCCAACAGAGATGCCTGAAATGAACTACAAGTCACGGTGCTTGAAATCAAAGTATCATGGCTTCCTTTGTTGCTACAAGCCCAGGAACGGTCACTGAGCAAAAGTACTTTAGCTGACGAAGTAAAATTTGAATCAGACAAAGATAATCTGAGTAAACAGACAGTGCCTCTTTTTTAAATGATGATTTAATTTAGGAGAAAATATGTGAAAAAAGTTATATACCCAAGACCTAATAACTTACCCCTGGCAGCAGCAAATGCATCGAGCATTTTTGATAACAGGCCGGGTTGTCTTTTACTTCTCTCTGAAAGAACTTTGTTCTAAAAGTCTTTACAAAAATTGTTTTAATCAGGCCACATTGAAGGGTTCTTCAGAATAAGCTGCTTGTTTTTAGGTGAAGTCACACTATTTGAATTTAAGTTAAGCCCAGACTTTGACTAGGTTTAACCCTGAGTAAAAAAAATTAAAAATGGCTAAAATCGGTGGGCGTTAAGTACTCGTTACTTGTTAATGTTGCCATTGCTTTCAGACGTACACTAACGGGGAACCAGAGTAGTACAATTACGTATTCCACAGAAACGAATGCCCTTCACTCTGTACTTTATTTGGACCTTTGAATTGTGAAACTTTCCTCAGCTCTGAAGGTCTTTATGCGTACACGGCATTAACTATTTTTCCCACGTGCTCCACTGTTGGTTCTAATCCACTGATTCTGCTTCCTCCTCAGGAGCGCACAAACAACCAGCCCTGAACACCTAACCGGCTCAGAGCGTCCCACTGGTGCAAACGGCATACAGAAAGGTATGCACAGACTTTCGGCTACATCCCCTTTATCTCGGCTATGAATATTTCATACGGCAGCGGAGTCAGCGGTGCTGTTATTTGCCCGAATGAAAGCGGGAGAGAAGAGCCAAGGGTAGAGTGGGGGTGCAGCGGGGGTGTTCGAAGCCTGTGTCGCGGGAGAAGCCGACACCCCGGATTCTAGCGCTCATCTCGCCAGGCCTATGCTCTCTCATATCTCCTTCCTTGGGGAGACCTTGGTACATATTCCTGTCGCACAGCTCTCCAAAGTTTTCCAGAAGTTGTTTAACTTTGGTAGCAACACACAGGCTTGTAGTGCAACCAGAGCACATATGTTTTCAAGTCTCTTCCATGCTGAATTTATCCGGCTTGCTCAGCAATCCCCCATCCGGGGAAAGACTGGACTCATATGAATGGATAATGCTTTTCTTTCACAGGATCTTACTGCAAAACAGCTTTAAACATGTAAGCCTTCATAGTGTGTTATTTAACAATATTTGTCACTCTCCTGATCATTTTTTCCACCTAATCTGCCCTCTGACACAGATTGTATCTGTTCTATCTACTTTCTTGTTATTGGTAACTTTTACTCTCACTCTGTAGTCTCTTGGCAGGCGATGTTTTGCCAACTTTTGTCCATGTGGAACAAAATAGGCAGTGAGAATAGACAGGAAGGCGAGACAGTGGAGAGGGTTGGGAGAAACAAGGACGAGATGGATGCAAAGCAGGCTGAGAGAAACCGAGGAGGAGAAGAAGCCAAATATGTCCCAGAGCAGGGACATGGGGAGCCCGGGTCTCAACTAGCAAGTAAAAATTCCCCTAACTTAGATTCAAGCAAGGAAGACGTTATTTGACATATGATTCTCGTGGAGCACATTTGAAGTGTTTATTCCATGATGAGATTCGGGATGCATAGAAAATAAAAAAGTGCAGTACTTGTCTCAGAGAAGGTTATATTTAGTAAAAATGCATTGCTGGAGGCATGCGGGTATTTAATGTTTGCACCTTGTCCTTCGACACCTCTCCAGAAACAGCACATGTGTTCTGTTTAGTGTTTCTCTCCAGCAGACCTGATGCCCCTCAGCCCAACATAAGTCCTTGTGCGATACAAAATCGCAAATGTCTGACTCTACATTTATATTTACAGCTTGGCTAGTTTCCTGAAAATACTATAAATCTGAAGTATATTTGTGGTGCAAACATATCATAGCAAGGAAGGAAGTCATAACAAAGGAAATCATAAGAAAGTCGTGATTTCCAGGGTTTTGAAAGAAAAACAAACTGCTTTTAAAGCTGTGGGCACATAGCGGTGTCAGTGTTTTGTTCAAAAAGTGCATTGTGTAGCGTTTCCACTTTCAGTCGATCAGAGAGTGCAAGTACAAGAGAAAATGAGAAAATATCAGGAGTCGCACTGTCAAGATCATTTCATTCCATCTACTCTGATTCTTGACTATTAAAAACAAGGTTGCAAATCTAGATAGAAATTCTCATTAATTTCAGGAGTATGTGAAGCCAGTGTCTTGGAATTTCGGTGCTGAGAATTTCTAAGAGATCACTAGTGAATGTTTATCCTCGAGATGAAAGGAAATCTGTCGTCAGTGCAAATGGATAACGTTGTGAATTAAATTCCAGTTGCTTTGTGTCAGACCGTTGCCAGACAGATCAGATGATCCTCTTTTATTTTATTATTTTTTTTTTTCTTCTGGGGAAGCTGGGTATGGCATGCCAAAAGGAAGAACAAAATTTAATCACTGGCAAGATAATTAAAACAAAAACAAATATAACATAACAGAAGTTTAATGGATCACTGGAATAAAAGGTTTCTTTTTTTTTTTTTTTTTTTTACAGAACTACAATGTGCTGATAGAGGTGGTAGTACTGAACACAAATGAATATGACTTGAAAACTACAAATTCCCTTAATTTTAATCTTATTTAGACCCATATAATAGTTTTTCCAATGTGCCAGGATGCTGTAGCTGCTGCGATGGCAGCTACAGCTCTGGTGCAGTTAACATGTTTCAGCAAATAACTAAACAATAAAAATATGTACTCTGTTTAATTCTCTAACCTTCTCTCTCAGTGTAGGCGGTGTCAAAAAAAAAAAAAAAAGAAGTGTTAATTACAACGTGACCTGCGTGTTCCTGACTTGACTCATCTCTTTACTAACTCCGAGCCTGATAGCGGCATCGAGGTTGCCCAGACTGCTGCTGAACAAAGTCTGGTCAAAAGCAGATAAAGAAGCCTCTGAGAGAAACAACGGCACATGGCAGACACAAAGCCTCTGAGAGAACAGTAGAGGGGAACAGACAGCAATAGAGTGCAGTGGCGTCTGCGGGGCCCCTCAGAGAGACCCATGAGTGGCCTGAAGGTCGGCTGATAGAAGGTGATTGATGGTCGCTATCTGCCCACCAAGCTTCTCCGTGGAGAGGGTTGCAGTATCGGAGTGCAGTCCATCATCCAGCATTCTGACCTCTTCATACAGCTTACAAAACTGACTACTTGCCCCATGTGCTCTTCTGTAATGACGAGGATAATTGTAGAAAGAAACTTTCTGCTAGATATTTAAAAACATCAACATTTATGTGGCAGTCTTTTCATTTGGCCCTCTACCCTTTTATATCTTTGTTTTGTCTCAAGGCGTCCTTAAGTGTCTGAGGGTGATTCAATCTTTGTAAAGTCTCAAAGCGTATCTGTCCATCCGCCGATGTCTCTCTGTGTGTGTATGTCTGGCCCTGTGGCGACAACTTCTGGCCTTCGCAATCCTCAAGAGGGAGTAGTGTCATTTTTCACAGTGACAGGAAGCGGCCTACGCGCTGTAGCTCCAGGTCTCCAGACTAATAGTGTCTGGTTTGAGTCTCTCTCTCCCTCTCTTATTCTTCTTCATCCTCGCTTTCCGCCGACCACAGTTCCTGCAGGAACAAAAGATGGAGAAGACAGTTTTGGCAGCGATGCTGTTCGTTTGAGACAGTCCGAGGAGGATCAGACTCCCATTAGCGCAAAGAAGAGGGCCGAGGCAGAGAGATAGGCACGCTGAGGCATAAAGGGGGGGGAAAAAAAAAAATTAATTGGTTTGTGCCGGGATGGATCAAGGGCTAAGACGTTTACTCAGATCAATGAGTTGGTTAAATGAAAGAGCCCTATAACATCTAAGTGATTTGAAATTTAACCGGAACAATCCTGTTAAGCTGTTCACTTTCAAGCTTCTCATTTTAGGCCTTCACACCATGTTATTTTTTCTTAAAGTTCCAACTCTTCGACAAAGCCACCTTTGTGTTGTTTCTGTCTCCTTTTTAGCTCCACTTCAAAGAACCTTGACGCCCATTGCTCCCTACGGAGAGATATTCCTGTACAACAAGCCCGGCTCGGCTACGGTAAGACGACGCACACTCCCATTCTTGGACGAGTGACGAGCAGCTCAGCAAAGAGGAACTAGCGTTTCTCAGATCTTCAGCAGCATCTCTGCTGTTTCAGCCACACTCACACCAAACTTCCCTTCGCAGTGTTAATGATGTCACCCGTGAACACATTGCAGAGTGGAAAATGTGCTTGTTTCAGTGTGGCCCCCTGAGGTTAATTGAAACGTCACCTGCTACTAAAGTTAACATAGTTTAGGGCACCGACTTGATAAGGGTGTCCTGCTGAAAGATGGACGCGTTCTTTTCGTCCGATGCTAATCTCTGCTGCTCTCTGTAGGAAAAAGGGGCCAAAGACGTGTTGCAGAAGGGCTTTAAGGCCAGGATGAAACAGAAGAAAAAGAGGTGTGTATGCTGATGTGATGCCGCTTTCACAAGCTGCAAGCTGTGAACAGAAGCTGCCTTCCCTGCTTCTAGCACGAGAATGCTGTTAAAATGCCTTGCATTCACACCGCACTTCACAGCCACGAAGTTCAGCATGTTTCATTTAGATCTTATGTATTGCATATATATTTAAGCAATACATAATTGTAAAGTCAATAAAAATGATATATGAAATCTGCATCTGAAAAGTGTAGCATGCATCGGAATCCGGTGCAAAAATTGCCTGCCACCTAATGAGCAAACAGAGAGTCAACATGCGGGTTTCTTTAACTCGGTATAAAAACCCACCAAAACATGGCCGTTCTTTAGCAGGTACACATGAATGGGCGAGTGAATACAAATGGATGCCAGGCATTTAATTGTTATTAAAACATTATATTTTCCTTCCGTTTTACAATTGTTTGCTAGTTTCCTAATAAAATACATTGTAGTTTGTCATTTTAATGTGAAAAAGTACCAGCTGTTTCAGTGCATCTGTGAGGAACTGTGTGTGTGAGCAGTTAAAACATTAATTTCACCATTTTTTTTTAAATATGAATAAGAAAAATAATCAGGGCTAAGTGGGATATATATCACTTCCTGCCCCATTTATGCTTAGCAAATGATTATTTCAACATATTAGGAAATTCAATGATTAACCTTGCAGAAATTTAGATGTGAGGATCAATGTTGCATTCACTGTTCTTGTTAGCTAATTGTGTAGCTTCACAGCTAGGCTGAGAGGTAATTATCTTTTATTTTTGTTGAGCCATAAACTTCCTGAAATCTTCAGGTTAGAAATGAATTTTGATTTGAAAAGCAGCCAGTCCCTAAATGTTTTTTTTTTTTTTGTCTATGAGACCAACATAGACCAACATCACCAGTTTTATTTCAAGTGTTGTGATTAGATTATTTTCTGCGCCTTGAGAGATTATATAGATAGAGCGCTATGAAGTCAGGTTACATCAGTCTTTGAATTCACCATGTCATATGTGCTTTTGCAGAAAAAAATCCAAAGAAAAAGAGAGTCCTCCAGCTCCAGCTGTCCCAGACCCAGACGGATACTCGACCGTGAAAATGTGTGCCAGCATGCTACCTCGGGCCAGTCTGGACGCAGCTTTTTCCACGACCCCTGACACTGCCCCGGTTGGTTTGGTGACCCCCTGCCCCGAAGATGAGTCCATGATCATGGTGGAGTGTGACCTCTACACAGATTCCGCAAACTCTCGAGGGATTGTCACAGAAAGCACAGAGCCCGATATCTCGCCATACGCTTGCTTCTACGGAGCTCCCAAACAAGCGGTCAAAGTGGGCTGGCTGGACAAGTTGTCACCTCAGGGGTGAGTTAGCCTCTGCCCATTGCCCTGCAGCTTCACTCACTCCTCTTGTTCAAAGTGAAACAGGGAAGGATTCGGCCATTTTGCCATGGGCTTTTAAATAAGGATAAACCAACTGACAAATTTGACAATTTGTGAAAATTGACAAATTTGATCTTTACTTAAATGTTTTTGTTTTTTTACTTTCAGCCACAACAGATCTTTGGATTGAAAGCTTTTATCACTCAGAAGAGACATGTGAGGTCTTTAAATATACATTAAGTTGACACGCGTGACTGTAGAAAGTTACTGAAAGGCAATGCTATTTCTTCTTTTCTTTTTTTTTTTTTTTTTTGCTGTCCCTGTAAACCTTTCACAGCTCACTTTACAAGTTCCCCTTTACATACTATTGGAACATATGATGCTATTGGAACATATGATGCATCTTATTTGGTGAGACATAAGTGCAAAGATAAAAGTCAATATTATCAAAGTTTAGTTGCAATAAACCTATACAAAGGCTGAGAATTTTTTTATATCTTTCCAAATACTGAAAATTTCAAATATGAATTGGCCAAAAAGTCCCAACTGATGCATTTATAGATTTAATGGAGGAAGTTTGTTCATGTTTTTTTGTAACCAACCATCTCTGAGCTTATCTTAGCAGCTCTTTCTAACATGACGCACAAAAGACACAACAGCAATGAATGATATGAAGCGGGAACTCACTAGAACCTACTCCAGAATCAATTTGTATTTACGAATTATTTGTCCTGAGTTTTAAAGCATTTCTTATCCGTTTTGAATGTATTGCCTCCGTCCATTAATCATGAGAATGTGCTATGAGTTCCTGCTCTTTATTCATGCCTGTTTATTTGTTGCACACTAAAAGGGCAGAATGCAAACAAAAAAAATATATATATTTTTTTGTTTGCATTCTCAATTGTACCCATGCATCGGTGGCGGCTCCAGAGGGGCAATTCCCCACCCTAAAAACAAAACAAAAATCAAAACAAATTTAAAAGATTATTTTTTTCTATGTGACTAAATAGTTCAGCAAATTAATCACAAATAGTAATGTGAATTAATCACAATATGATTGTGATTAATTCTGACCTAAATGAAAACAGTTATATTTAATAAAGTCTATTATGAAAACAGCTATGACTTAGTAACAACAAACAAAACGGAAGAAAACAGTGATAACCCTGTGACCTCAACTCACATCCTGTAAACAAGTGCACAGTAGAGCTGGACAGCTTAGTGACTACATAGACATCAAGACTAATTCTGCAGAAATATCCATCATGCCCACCTGAGGCTTAACAGAGAAGTTTCATGAAAAGGAGAACTAACATGTAGAGCCTCACAAGGTTGGCAACCAGCTGCAAAGCAAATTAAGGCAGAGCTGAGCCGTTCACAACACTCAGAACTTTGTAGCTATGAGGCAGCATTACAAAGTCACATTTTTAGACTTCAATAAGTTGACATCTTATGACATTTCACCAAGAGCTGTGAATACAGTTTCTCTTGTGTGTCTTGTTTTCAAATACGACCAGCAGCATAGCAACAGTGGCAGTTAAACCACTGACATGACCCAAACTCTCCAGGACCCTAGTTCAAGACATAATTATTTTTCTTTTAATGCCTTCCCCCTCAACCACATCAATAGCCACATGGTTCTGTTGTGAAGAGGTCTGACACTAAGTAGAAAAAAAAAAAAAATCCCCTTTCTCTTGCCATTAAGTTTTTTTTTTTTTTTTTTTTTTTTTATGTTGAAGACCAAGTTTGTTTCTAAATAAGTGGTTTACAATGATCTTGTTGTTGTATGCTGTAATTGAAAAGCCAGAGAATGTGGAAATATTGTACTTATTAGGCACACTGTTGGTGACTGTCCTCACATGCCTCTGATTTTTGCAGTGGTAGCTCAAGCATAGCAGCTTGACAGTTTATTTCTCCTGCTGCCTCTGTAAGTCTCAGATGAAAGATTGAGTGTTCATCCTCCTCTGGGTCTCTTATACTCCATGTGTCTTGATCCTTTAAATATGCTGAACTGACAAATGGCTCCACGGACAGACATGTGAAGCTGCTCTATCAAATTTGCATGAGTCTAATATTAGACAAAGGAAGGAAGGTGGGAGTGAACCTTGTGGTTTTGAGATGCAGGCCTTCTTTTGCTTTTACTCGGTTTGGTTTTCTTGGCAAAACTAGATTTCCTTTTCAGTCTTCTGGCACTGCATACATCAGTGTTACTGTGAAGCCAAGCTATCAATCATTTATTTGCCTCTTATAGTCTCCTTCAGCACCTGATTTGCATGGCTTTGTCAAGCTGCCCTTGGGCTGTTGAATATTCAGACTCAATGCAGCCATTTATTTTGATTAATATAATTGACAGCTGTTGATACGACTTTTGACACTAATGGATCAGTGGCACTCATGATAAAATATGAGTACCCGTGCAGAGTAGATTAGTAGCTTACTGTCTTCAAACCAATGGGGTTTGCTTTCTCTTCATGATTCTCTCAAATTGGGTTTAGATTTTTTTTCCCCCCGATGTAACTTTTGCCTCTCTCCTTGCAGAAATTGTGTTTTCCAGAGAAGATGGGTGAGATTTGATGGCGAGAGTCTGGGCTACTACAACAATGACAAGGTAGGTGGGGAGTCAGTGGGACGTACACTGCTCAACATGTTAGCAGCTGCTAAAATCTCAAACTTTTCTGCAGCTATTTGGAACTTAGGTCATTTGATGAAAGCCTGTTTCCTTACTCCACTACCTCTGTAGCAAGTTCTTAAGTGCTCTCCTATTGTCGTCATTATCATTAGCTTGGCAGAGTGAGAAAAGGGGCAAGGACAGAGTAAGATGCGTGACGGACCAACACTCTGTGCCTGCCCAACCGTACTGTAGAGTACACCAGTGTTGGCACCTGACCAGCTCTGAAGTGTGAAAGAATGACAGGATGGGAGGCTCTCATCTCTTACTGCCTTCATCAGCACTTTTCCCCTGGCTGTACCTCTCCTTCGGCCCCTTTGTGACAGTAGAGTTTGAAGTTTGGCTCATGTCGAGAGGAAGGTAGTGATGAGTCAGAATGACGTGAGAGGAGAGGAAGCTGTAGGGGTTGCAGACATAAATGTAGTATGGACAGAATTGAAATTTAGATTTAAATATAAAGTGGAGGGTGTTGTAGTTACATGCCTGAAATGTATCAGAATAGTAATGAAAGGCTATTTTTAATAATATGTAGCACACTCACATTTGCTTGAACTTTTTCACATCATTCGTCACATCATCATTTTTCACATCATGGTGAATGTATGCGCAAGTTGGCAGAGGAACAAAGGAGAAAAAAGATAGAAACCACAAATTTCTGAGAAAATAGTAACAATCCACATGCTTTGGTTTGGTTTCTGCCAACGAGTTGCAAGTTTCAAGTAAACACATGGCTCATTAACATCTCTGACACATTAGTCAACCCACCCCTACAGGCATTAGAAAAAAAAAGATCATTTATCGTTTTTATAACACTATTGTAATATATAGCATACCATCATAAAGATCTAGGCCTGCTTGGCCTGAGGCTGCACTGCTGCTGCTGTGCTGAGAGCGATATGATGGTGACAAGGTGGTGAGCAGTGGTGAGCTCTACGCTGACTAATTGCATCTAATAGACATAGCATCATCTAAAATAAAATAACTATTTACCCTGGCCTTTCATTGGGCTGACAAAACATTGTCTAACATGTTATATTTATTGTTGCACTTGTTTGAGGATTTGTTCACAGATGCTGTCCATCTAATCTCAATGATAGACGTTTATTTTTTTGAAAAATGCCAGCCTAACACCCCATTGTTTCCAGTTCAATGTCACATATTTCTAAGGGGATGGAGAAGAAAAAAGATCTGGTGACATAATTTCTTCAGCAACACAAACAGCCAACTTTTAGCTTTTGGCCTTATCAAAGTCTCTAGATAAGGAAAGTGCGTTGGATACCAAGTATTAACTTTGCTGCTTACAAATGATGGCCTCGTTTCCAGATTTTTGTTTGTAAAAACTGTTGAAAGCCATGAAGCATTGTCTTTCCCTTTCTTGGTTATGCACTAATTTTTGTTGACGCATTGCATAAAATCTCAAGACACTTTGAGGTTTGTGGTTGTGAGGTAACAAAGTGCCCAGAGGCTATAAATACTTATGCAAGGTGACATATAAGATGGCTCCACTTTTTGTGTCCTTTCAAAAACAAAATCTTTTGAGTTTCTGAGTGGTTGTTGGGTCTCTCAAAATGTGCTTTGCATCTTCATCATTTTCAATAATGACCATTTGTTCTTGCTGAAAAACACATCACACCCTTTTGTTTGTCTGCGTGGTTGGATGCGTGTGGGTGTGGAGTTGTGAACTCAAACCCCTTTCTCCTAGGGCCAGCTTGTTTTCACTACAGCAGCATTGCACAACATCACGATCAATGATGTGGGACCTGTCTAATGCCTGCTCGTTAATCACCTACTAATTATAGCTCTCTTGCTGCCTCTGTCCTCCTGCCTTTCCCTTGTTTTCTCTTTCCATTACATTTGTTGCTTTATTTATCAGGACATGCTTGGTCAACAGCGGGGCGGCATTGGCGGAGGAGGCCAACGAGTCAGCACTTTGACTCTGTCGGCGTAGTTGCTGCAGTGTTAAGAGAGATGAAAGTCTCTCTTATGTGGTTGCGTGTAAGGGAAAATAGGGTTTGTTGTTCAGACTTTTAAAAAAAAAAAAGACTTCTAAAGATCTCCACTGTGCTTCTGACCTCTGAGACAGTGAAAAACCTCATCATGTTTTGGGTGAACAGAAAGGTTGAGTACAATCTCTCTTTTATCCTTGATTTGTGTGGCTAGCTGGAGCTCTGCACCACCTGCCTTCACTTTTAACCACCTCCAGCAGTTTGAGTGTGGTGGTAGGAAAACGATTGCAGGGAAATCTCCCAGAACTGCTTTGCAGCGTGTCAGAAACAGAGAAATTGGAATTTGTTGTTCATTCCCCCACTGTGCCAGCTATAGAAATTGCTAGTCTGCTCATGGTCTCATATTGATGTCTTGTTGACTCTGGGCTACAGAACACAGAATTAAGCCATTTATTGATATATTACAAAAAAACAAGAGAGCACTCCCTGAGTGGAAATGGGCCATGTTCTTCCATGTCCTTTACCCAATACTTTGTTAGATTTTTAATACGTTTTCTAACTTCATTCTCATAATATCACCAAATTAAGGCATTTATTGTGGACACTTCCAGTATTTAACAAAATTAAGATTAAAATAAAAAAAATATATATCAAACTATCTTTAAGTGTGTATTTTCTCTTTCTTTGCACCAGATATGTTATGCTAGCTTTGCTAACATATCTTAGCGGCATTAAGACTGGTCTTTGTGGGTAAACTTTTCAGCTTTGACAAATCTCTTATTTCTCAAAACTGGCACCTGGGAATATAGATTGCCATTTATTTGAACAAATCCTAACTTTTCCAAATGTAAAGACAATGTTGCTAGCACAACAAAAATGTTTTCTGCCAAAAGCCCACCAATTTTTATTTCTTTAAAAGGAGCTGATGGGTTTTTCCAGATTTTAGCTAGAATGTGGTTCCTTACTTCAGCAAAGGATGCTTGAACATACATGGAAGGAACAAGTGGACTAAGTTAGCCAACGTGAGTGCATTGATTGTGCAACAATAACATACAAACAGTACAGATCTATTTACATTACACAGATCCAGCTTGCAGTGTTAGAGCTTTATGAAGAGAATCATAGCATGATACAAAGGGATACAACTCATGCTTTTTGCAAATCCCCCAAAATTTAGGGTTTAATATTTGACCACTTACTAAAATGTATCTCCATTTTTGCAACACTTTGAATTTACTTTTTGTTTTGCTAACATTTACTTATTTTAGGTGCTGCATGCACAGAACATCTTGTACAATTCATTTTTGTTGCAGCCCTTCAGCTAGGAACTAGATAAGACCTTTGAAAACCAGAACATATTACTTCCCTGTTCACGCCCTTAATTAAGCCTTATTTCTGCATTTTGGTCTTTATTCAGCAGTAAATATAAATAACCACTTCGATCATGGTTTGTCTGTCTCTTTAATCTGCTTTAAAATTTTAACTTGATGAACTAAAGTAAAAGGTTAGAACAGCTACTTTGCCTTGAAGATTGGGTTGTAAAAAAAACAAAAAACTTTTAGCATAAATGATCTCACAAGCCAATTCTAATAAAGTGAACCATTAAATGTTGTAGATATTTAACTGTTGGTTTCTGTCAGGTTTTGTGGAATATATACAGGTGTAGCAATTTGATAAAATTAGTGGAAAATGTGTTGAGGTGTTTTAGGCCCAGCTAAATGTGCAATCTCAGAGAACATGATCTATTTATTACCAAGAATCCATCAGAGGTAACGTAAACAAAAAAACCCTGGCTCATGCTAGCATAATCGACAGATTGGTTGTTCTACTGTCCATAGCAACAAAACAAAACAAAAATCTATTCTCTGATTATTTCTGTCTTTTTTTTCTTTCCCCAACTTACAAAACCCAAAAAGCTCTTCTGTAGTTGAAAATCCACCAGGATCTGTCAACCCCAGACAAAACTAATCATACTTAATCGCAGTCCCAGCTTGAAGGTCTCTGTCCGTTGTGATGTCATCATAGGGGTAGCAGTGGTGGCGTGGGAGAGTAGTGAGATCTTCGGTCTCACTTCTCCCTCTCTGCAGCATTGCCTCCAATCCGTCTCATCAATCACGCCTTACGCTCGATTTCGTCAACTCAGGGATTGGCTTTAGAGAATGCTTTGTGCTTGAGATGTAGTCTTCGGGGTCCTGGTGTACTGTCGTATGTACGTCTGTGTGTGTGTGGAGGGAAAGCTGGGCTTTGGGGCTGTGGAATAAGAAAGTGAAATGGAGATGGGGATAAGGGTGGCCAGAAGGCCAAAGGGGAGATGAGGTTTTAGGATCAGGGCTCAGGTTCTTAGTGTCAGTCTGTCTGTCTGTGCGTCTGTAGCTGAATAGTTTCTTACAAAGCTAAGAAAGCTTATCTGCTTTCAGTACTACCTCTAGTATCTTGCCTGGATCTGTCCTTTGGCTTTCTGTCTTCTTAATCAAAACATTTTTTTTTTTTTTTGAACAAAAGAAGATTTTCATGTTCAACAAAGAAGAAAATGT
Organism: Girardinus metallicus; assembly: GCA_903067095.1. Classification (NCBI taxonomy): domain Eukaryota; kingdom Metazoa; phylum Chordata; class Actinopteri; order Cyprinodontiformes; family Poeciliidae; genus Girardinus; species Girardinus metallicus. Next base: position 9,082 of record CAEGAE010031851.1, on the reverse strand, counting down.
TTCAAATAAAACTACTTGGCAATATATGTGAAAGATATTAAACCATAAATATTCACTATGACATTTTTGACATTTTTATGACATTTTCTTTGTTGAACATAAAAATATCTTTTTGTGATTTGGGTTGTTTGTCAACAGAATCATATCATTTCCATAAATCAAATCCATATAGGATGTTTTCCGATATACCGTTTCTATATTGAGACAAACTGCAACCATTCTTCAATGAAGAGACTCAAACCCAACCCAGTTCTTCACAAGAACACCCACATTAAACTGAGGTGATATTACCTCTGCTTTACCATTAAATAATTGAAAACTGGTCTAAAGTATTAAAGCGGAGCACTGTAGATAGAAAATGTTGAATAACGGACTAGCCAGCCAAGCCTATGATGCGCTAGCTTCATTCATACCAGATGTACAAACCAAAACCCTCAACTTGTTTTTATTGGAGCACGACTTAATCTACTCAAAGTAAAGACTAACCAGTCACTGTATAGTAGGAACACAGTTTTTTTTTTTTGTTTTCAGCCTGTAGGATGGTGGTGCATGAAAATCTTTGAAAATCAGCAGTTTCTGCTCAGACAGGACTATGTGGTGCAAACAGAAAAGCCATGTTCACTTCAGTCTCTTTTCTTTCCTATTCCGATGCTGTTTGAAATTCAGAAGGTCGTCTTAATGCACTACTGTGATTCCGTACTCACCATGTGGCATTGCCATCTTAAATTCAATATGAACTTTCGAAAAAATCGTTCCAAAAAAAAAAAAAAAAGGGATTTGGAGTGGTAACCTTAAAACTGAATTTATTAGTTTAGTGATAGAGCAGATCGTACTTGCTGTGAAAGAGGTCACAGTTTGAACAGACACATTGTCCATCTCTGAAGGGCTCCACCCCCCCACATCTCAACAGTTGTTATTACTGGTCAGCTCCAGATTTTAGTTACATGATCCACAAAATAACTGTTTTGATTCATTCTCACTTCTCTCGCTGGTTTTGTTTCATCTCAGCAGGAGCTCTCTGTGCACGTCCCCTCTGAGCTCCACATGTCAGACAAAGTTAGTGGATAGCTGATGCCTCTGGAGAATGTAGAGCCAGATATTTATTTCTCACTGCATTACATGGAAAATGACAACAGTAATAAAGTAAAATATGGATATTGACGGACAAGAGCATAATCCTGGTGGAATGAAAGCAAATGAATACTCCTTGCCAGCATTGGAGGAGATGGGTTTTTTGTAAACATTTTCTCTTCTCCAAATGACAAGAAATAAAAATTCTATTCCTGCTAAGAAACTTGAGTTTGGACGTCAGATTATAGCGTTTGAATCTTGCAAACTAAACAATAAAAGTATATCCAAGTCTTGAATTTAAGATTTAAAGATACTATCCAGTGGTTTATCGTTTTTATCTCTAACAAATGTACACTGAAACTAAAAGCCCTGCTGGGCAATGAATTATGGATTTCTACTGAAGGATTACACAAAACCATGTTTAAAAAAAAAAGACAATTCTGCTTTTGCGTTTTAAGGTTCATGACATCACGAGAGGCACAATAATTCTAGAATAGAAGAGTGGAAACTTCTATTCTAGAATTATTATTATCCTGCTATTATCAGCTTTTGTTAAGTCTGTAAACATAATATCAGGCAAGTTTGTTTTGATAGATTTTGTAAAAGGTTTGAAAGCTTTCCAGTTGCAAGGGGTTCAGCCTTAGATGTTAGAGCCAGAGTTTTACTCAAATGACCCCCAAGCAGTGAAAGAAACCATGATAATGACAGTCATTATCTTCAGGTCATTAACTGGTGTGAATCTATTCATATTTCTCAACTTTTACGGTTGGTCTGCGTACATACTCGCCACTCATGAAATGAGAAAATGCTACATTGTGCTTTTTATCACCATGAGTAGTTGTAGGAATTGTCAGTGTAAGGAGTCTTGATTTGTAGCCTACCTGAACCGCTTCTCTGTGTGGTGGTTTATGCTCTTTATTAGTCTGTGTGGCTGGTGATCATTTTTGAATGCAATGTACAAATTTGTTTGATCTCCTGCACAAAAGCACAATGAAAATTATTCACACCCTTTTGCTTTTTTCTTTTTTGCATTTTCACACTACAGACTTATTCTAAAATATATTTTAGTGTTGGTGTTTTGACGGATCAGAGAAGTTTGTTTCCCCTAGTTTGACAAATTCAGATGCTTTTGGTTTAAAACGAAAATGGTGGAGTGCCCCAGCAATGGCTGTTCTTCTTCTGGACGGTTCTCTTATCTCCAGATAATAGAGACCACACAGCTTTTCCAGATGGCTAGTGTTGTTAACGTTCTCCAGGCTTAACACTTTACACTGGGAGGTTCTCACACAATTTCCAGGACTTTGTTGTTTGGTTTCTGGTCTGTTAGGTCAACATATACAGAATACAGATGTTCCACCCCAAACTATGTCCACTTCATAAGTTGATTGACACCATGCATTATTTAATTTTTTTTTATTTTTCATTTTGAGGTGTAATGTGTGGAGTAAAGAAAAGTGTTTTAATAAAATCCGTTTTGTAACGAAACTAAACTGAAGAGGTTTGAATACTTTCTGGTTGCATTGTGCAAAACAGACGTTTTCTTGCAATGCAAGTAAACAGATTTTAAATAATTTAAGACATGCAAATAAAGGAAATGTACAAAATAAGCTTAGGTAAACTGGCCCCCTACTGAATGTGAAGTCATTCAAAGAATAGAAGAGTGGAAACCTGATATTGGGAAAGTATATTTTTATCTTGAAGTAATGTTGCAACAAATTAGGAAAACAAGTATAAAAACCTATAACTTCTGTAATTTTTAATTTTTTTTTTTTTTACCCAAGTCCTATCTTTGACATCTAAATTATGCAGTACACATTAAAGCAATTCTTTCCAAATGCTTCCATGCAACATAGAACTTGTTGTTTTGTTACATCATGAAAACACCCAAATTCCTGACCCAAATTCCTGACCCTGTGGGTGCATTTCCGAAAGGAGAAACACAAACATAGAGGAAAAATAACAAACATGTAAATTCAACATAATGTCTTTTAAGGCAAGAGTATGGAGAATCTGTCTAGATGTAAGGATCTGTTGGAATTGTTAATGACTTTCTAAGACCGTATAGAAACCCTGTGGAATCAATACAAAGTTGCAGCTGAAAGCACAAAAGCTTCAAGCTTATATCTTTAAAAGTTCTCTAAATTGGTTGTTGATGTAATGCAAGAGTCATTTTCTCCCCTAAAAAAAAAAACATGCAATTTCCTGCTTCAACCAGCTGGTGTCCTCGTACCTCCACTGCAAACCTGGATCTTTGGCGACGCAACAGCTTAAACTCCATTTTGGCAGAGGCATCCTCCAACCATTTTTTTTTTTTTCTTCAGTGTTTTTATTTATTTTTTTATTTATTTTGCCTTCCTCCCTGTTTTCTCCTCATGGTGCCCCTATTATTGTGGGGTTTAGCTCCATTGCTTTGCTTTAATTGTTTCCTGAAGTTTACTAGTTTGCTTTTGAAGAGACACGTTTACCCTTGCAGCAGAGGCACTTTTATTCATTAAAAAAAAAAAAAAAAAACGAATAGAGAAAAAAGAAACTGACACAACAGCTCACAACTGACACATGTTGTGAGCTGTTTTGAGCTGGAATGTAGACGCAGTAAAGGAGGGAGAAAGTTGGAATGAGGTGAATCACGTGTGCGTGTGAGGACACAGGAAGGCCTCTTTGCATTTGCCCCTCTTGAGATCAGATCGTAAGCAGAATTTACGAGTATGTAGCCGTGATTTCCGATCGGAAATCTTCCCCTTTTCCTCTTTCTCTTCTGCTGCCGCTGTGTTTACAGGCCGCCCAACAACCAATTTAGCAGACTCTCTTCGCTGTGACCCCAAAACCAGAATTAAAACAATTAATTACATTTAACCCATACTGGGGGCATACAGTAATTATCAGCATAACAACCGCAGAGATAATTCATGCACACACACGCACACCCACGCACGCATACCCATGTAGACACATACTTCATTTTCTCCTCCTCTTCACCTTTCTTTGACTTCTTTCTAAATTTAGAGGGAAAAAGAGGCAGATACCACAGTGAAACTCCCAGGGAGAGAGACGCGCAAGGCTACGGGTCGGTAATTAGGTTGAGCCACTTCTTGCCATGGTTAACATCCTGCTTTAATATGAGGAAGACCCCTGCCTGACCCCCATAGGCATCTTAATTTTTACATTATGTCTCCGTCCCACAAGTGTAATTTTTTTTTTTTACTTCCTCGTGCGCCACTTTTAGATCCCCGTTTCACTCGGTTTGTGTCGTTTCTTTTGTATCCGTCTCTGTGCTCTTTCCATTTCCTTTCTTCTACTTCTCTCCTTGGCCTTTTCACATGAACCTAATTTCTATATTTTTTTCCTATTTCGAGCTCTTTCCATCCGTGTGTATTCCCCCACCGACCCCACTCTCCCTGAGTTACTGTGCTAGTTGGTATATTTTAGGTTGTACTTTTTTTTCTTTCTTTCTTTCTTTGCAAACGTCAAGGTCACTAGCTTAATTAAGAATGGCAAGAGGGAGTCAGGAGTTCACCTCCGCTTTCTTCCCTCATCCATCCTTCCCATCACTTGCTTTTGCACTCTGCCTTTGCAGGACGTGACCCCGAGATAGGACAGTAGAGCAAACAAGCAGCATCATGCATGCCAATCAACACGAGCCTTTTTTTTTTTTCTCGTCGGCTGAGAATCAAAATTCAGGTCAATACTACTAAAGAGCAACAAAGGAAATGAATGAGTCATGTCTTTCTCTCTCTTCTTTTTTTTTTTTTTTTTTTTACTTTGCAATGATAATGACATTATCAACATGAATAATGCAATGTCTGCCATGACCTTTTTTTTCCTTAAATGCGAACCAAGGGATTTTTACATCATTACAGAAGCGTAATGTACTGTTCCAGAGTTCACGCTGTCGCAAGAACATCACAATTTGAGATCTTTTTGAATTTTTCCACCTACTTTAAGGGAAATTCAGTGCTCCGCTTGTCACAGAAGGTTTTGAATTCCGATTTTGACAGCGGTACCATTCTGTCTTTGCCTCTAGTAACAGTCATAAGATTAAGGTTTAATACTTTTCCTTTTCTTTTCCGTTTCACACCCACATTGACCCAGAACTTTAATTGCCATTATCTTGGGAGATTCTAAAGAGGGTCAGAAAGCCCCTTGTGCAACATTCTTCCTTATTTTAATGCTACTTTGGGGAAAAACATGAGGGTAATAAAACATTGCACACAATCAAACTCTTCTTTACCTGTACCCATACCGCACGGTGGTCCAAATCCCAGAACAGTGTGCGTCCCCATTTTTGTTTTTCTTTAACATCTGTGAAGTTTGTTTTTAGCCTCTATATTTGTTTTAACATGTCCCTTTGCATTATTTATTTTATTTTTATTCTTTGAGGTCTCGCATTTCACTAATTTTGAGTCGTTTCCTGCCATTTTTCCTTCCCAAACTTTCACATCTCAAGTTTGGAATCTGAGGTGAAAAGATCACACTAATACTGATTTGTTTTTGCTCTTTCACCCTGCTTCTGCTTGTCCAAGGGCTTGGTGCCATTTATCAAAGTTGATGATTGAATAAAGAAAACAGCAGAAGCCATTTGTGGGAATGAACTAGCCGCGACATTTGATGAGATATTGATGAAAGCAATGTGCTAATAGGGGGAGTACTTCTGGGCTTACAGATACAGATAATGACGGTATGATGAATTTTGGCTCTAATTACAGATGCTCTAATCACAATGTGCAGAAATCACCATGTTTGTAATACACTGACCCGCTGATACAGATTTTTGCTCATTTCCCATCATAATGTATAAGAAATATATGTCAGAATACCTGTGTGAGAGGAGGCATTATAAAATAGGGGTTCACTAATAATACCAAGACAAAACTTTAACAGATTTGACGTCTTTATGTCTCAGTGTGGCATTTTGTGGCGTATTCTCTTTGCACTCTCTTCCAAATTCCCAGTCGCAAGAAACGAACCAACCATAAAAACAAGAACGTTACCTGAAGTCATGATTACAAGTAGGAAAGCGGGAGCTCACCAGGCACCATTGCGATTTCTATCCAAATGTGGCTTCTCATACATAGAAAGTTGAAAATTGCTGGTATAAATTACTATAGTGGTTTTGCACCTAATTAAACCAGTGACACACATATGACTTTAAATAGTTTCATTTGATAAAATTGACAGAAATATATTCCCTTGTATTGCTAAGTAAACAGTGAACTTTAGGATGGAGATTTTTACCTTTTAACTCTAACATTATCAAAAGACCATGACAGACTTTGAGGTTCGAAACGATAGAAAAAACAACTTGGCTGTGATTTAAGCCTTCTTGTAATCTTTTTTTAAGACTTGCGCTCTCTCTCACCCTTTTTTTTGCAGCCTAATTGAACCTCAGACATTCCTCAACATTTGGTTGAAATGAATCTTTAATAAAGATTGTTTATTAAACAGCTTTTTATAACACTCAGTCTTCTCTGACTTCCGTGAATAGTTACCACAAACCGGAAGGGGATCGCTTTACTTCCCACAGTAACAACTCGCGCACTAGAGTGCTGGTGGTGTTTTTATGTTGTGCGCAAATCAGAGAAAGATTAGGTTTTTGAGTTTCCGGCTGAGCAATCACTGGTTGGTGCTGGTCCAACTGAAAATCAGCCACTTCCTGTCCCCAATAGAGATATCAACTACTGCACATCAAACTTGACTTTCTCACTCTGAATATATAACAGATTTTATTTTTTTTTTTTTATTCCAGCAGCATCTACAGCGTTTTGACCCACTCTGCTTGTCCGAGAGCTTAGTGCCGTTTATTGAAGTTGACGCTTGAAAAAAGAACAGAGGCAGCCATTTGTGCGAACAAATTTGACGCTGCATTTGATGGGATATGGTTCCGCTTTGATGAGGATGTCTGTCAGTGCTGTTTCAAACCAAACTCAATCCCAGCTGACTGTAATACAAGTCCGATTTACACATCTATTGATGCAAACAATGCGCTGGGGGGAAAAAGTCATTGTGTGTTTACAGATGCAGATAATAGGAATAAACAGGAATTCGATAGCAATATTTGCATGAATGTAGCTCAGTTTGTGTGTGTGCTTGGAGCACTTATCATGTGTTTCTCTCTGTTTAGGAGATGTACTCCAAAGGTCTGTTCCTGGTCAGTGCCATCAGACAGGTGAAAGGACTGGGTGAAAATAAGTTTGAGGTCATCACGGGCCTCCGGACTTTCACATTCCGGGCTGAGAAAGAAGGTACATCGAGTCCCTGTTTTTTTTTTTTTTCTTTTCTCTTCCTGCATTTTTCAGTCATCTTTCAGCTCCTCAACGTGTTCTTGCTGCTCGTCAGTCTGCCTCTGTCACTCTGACCATCAGATTCGCTGTCTACCTTTGTTTCTTCTCACTCTCTCCTTTTTACAGTCTCCTCACTCTCTCCCAGAGTCGCCTCTCTTTCTAAATGCCTCTGTGGTAATCTTCTGTCTTTCACCTATTTTTCCTATCTTTCTATAAATGCACTTCTCTCTCTCCCTCGCTCTCTTCAGCTTATTTTTCTCCCACAGCTAATTTCACCAGAGATTTTCCATGACTGAATCTTTTTCACAAAGTATCACTTTGCAAAGAAAGAGGTCTTTGTTTGGGCAAGATTTTCTGCCTTTCAAAAGCCATATGAAAAGATCAATAACAATTTTTTTTGTGTGTCTGCTTAACGCAGACACACAAATTAGATAATTAACGTAAGTGTAGCTTTACAATCGAACCAGAAAATGTATTTTATATAATCCCGGTCTCAACAAATGGGTGGCGGAGCTCATCGTGGCGACACGTAGCTAGTAGATGTATTTCTGTGTGTGACAAACGAAGGTGTTAAATCTTGTCGCTAAGGTATAAACTGGTAAGGCTGGTAAGATCAAGAGTAAGGGGTGACAATGACAATCATGGCTATTGTTTTTTGTTAAAAAAAACCTTCAACCCAGAAATACAGTTGTTGGAAGAAAATTCACATTTCATGTTCAAATAGCTCCGTTCAGGTGCGCTGGACCAGAGACACATCTAAAAGTTTCTTGTCTCTTGGGTGGAGGGTTTATATCGAGGCCTGAGTAAAACAAAGGGAAGAGATGCTTTCTGGTCCTTGCCTTCTCCCATCAACCCCCTGCCTGTTTGATGGCAGTCAGTTAAGCAACTCAGGTCAAACAGCTTGTTCGCTAATCGTCTGTCTGCGTCTCGGGTCAGATATCGTCCGCCCTTTGATTCCCCTGAATGAGTAAGATTGGTCAAATTGAGGTTTGCATAATAATGACTCTGAGAATCTTCGACTCATTGTGTGGCACATTGTGAGAAGAGAATGAACGAAAACAAAAGCGCACACATTAGTTACATTAAAAACTTTCTTGTTTATTTCATTACAGCGCTTCGGTTATTGCACCTTTGTGTTCTGATTCAGTTCTGCCACAGGCAAAAAGTCCAACATTTACTCCTCAAACAGGGAGCATCTTTTTGTACATGCTGACCGTTTATGTAGCACCAAAACATGATGATAAATCCACAGTAAACTGTTTTGTATATGCTGGATTGTATCCCAGCTAAAGAGACCTTTTTTCATTTGGATAAAGACTGGAGTTAAAAAGGTTACCAATTAGGGCTGAAACGATTCCTCGAGTGATTCGAGTACCTCGATTATTAAAATTCCTCGAGGAAAATTTATCTGCCTCGAAGCTTTGTTAAATTATATTTTATTATTTAGCGCACTGTGTTCCGGCTGGGTTATTACTTGCGCTGCATAGTGGTCTCACTTCCACCTGAGATGTTGATGAAAACAAAGTGTTTGCAGCATAACGTCCAGTTTTCAAGTTCGGCCTGGGAGGATTTTATTGACTGATGAAAATGTCTGGGTCTTTGTCATTTTTCGGGGGACCAATAAGCATCCTTAAAATGACTGGGGTGATGCCTGTGGTACGGTAGTCTTTTCTCCTCCCGGAGCTGCTGGCTGGTGGCCGATTCAGAGAGAACAGCAGGGAAGAGCGCTGAAG
>CAEGAE010031848.1:0-47550 GCA_903067095.1 Girardinus metallicus | reverse complement strand
CATCTACCAGCTCTGTAACGTCATGATGCTCTTTGCCACCATTTGTTGCGACCGGGATGATATGAAATTTATTTTCCGGTACTTTCAGTAAAGCTACGCATCTAAAGCACAGCCGCCCGCCGTGTTCAGTCTATCCGTTTATCTGTATAAATAATCCCGCCGGACTCCAGGCATCGCTGCCGTCATTTTAAGATGCTTATTGGTCCCCCGGAAAAAGACAAAAACCCAAACATTATCATGACTCAATAAAATCCTCCCAGGCCGAACTTGAAAACTGCAAGTTATGCTGCTAACACTTAGCTTTCGTCAACAACTCAGGCGGAAGTGAGAACGCAAATAAAGTCCGGCCGGAACACGGTGCGCTAAATAATAACACATAATATAACGAGACTTCGAGGCAGGTCAGTTTTCCTCGAGGAATTTTAATAATCGAGGTACTCCAATCACTCGAGGAATTGTTTCAGCCCTAGTATGTAGTATATCTTATTGCAGTGGAGAAATCAAACTGTTTTAAAAATGCATTGAGAATTTACTCATTGGGGATCTTAATAGCATTTAAATTCAAAAAGTGGAACTTAGTAAGTAATTTATTAAATTTAAATTGTTTTTGCCTTGTGCCTGATGAAAACAGATTTATTTATATATATATATATATATATATATATATATAAAGATTGCATTACAAGAAACTGAGAAATTATTTTTGAAAGTTTGAGCTACAAAATCAAGTGGATCACTGCTGACTTGACACCAAGCAAAAGGTCTTTTGATAAAGAAACTGACTTCTTGCATCTTGCAAAATAACTTTAATGGAAAGTTTAGTGGAAGGAAAGCGTGGCTGAAAACTGTGCCCAAGCAACAGGGCACAAAATGGACAAACCGTTGGTAAGAAATATGTATGCAGCTTCACAATTTGGTAGCAAAATGAAGATTTAAAAATTTTATCCCCATATTCAGACATCTTCCAAGCCTGTTCAGGTCTATGAAATTAATTAAATAAGTATCTGTATTTATTGTGACAAAGAAATCCTTAGAAAATGTCACTGGAAAAGGATGACCTGTTGTTGGCTTCCGAACTTGACACAGATTTGCACATAAGAAAATAGCAGAAAAAAAGTTTGAATTGTCACTGGATAACAGATGGGGGGGAAAAAAGTTTTTGGTAAATAGTTTCAAAACTTGCATTGAATAGAATCTTTTGATCCAAGGAGAAAATATTTGCTTAAAATATGAATAATGTAGAACAGAACTTTCTGTGAAAGATGAAGGTCGTCCTTGCTAAATACACTCAGGAAAAGAACTCTGCAGTGAACGAAAACTACGAGCAACAGCTTGAATGTTTTACTTGTAAAATGAAGGTTTTTGTTTGTTTTTTTTCACCGAATGTCTGAGAAAGAAATCCCACCCGTTGCAGTGTTTTTGGTAGCAGAGTGTGAAACTGGGTGGAAAGGGAGAGCAAGAAGAGATTTGATAAATACCAAAAGTAAATGACCACAATTTTAATTAAATAAAACACAAGCAAAGACATTTCAGTAAAGTTTGACTTTTCAGATGTTACTACAGTTTTCAAACACTCCTGACAAAATGTCTCCTGAACCCAAAAGGTGGCGCTAAAACTCAACTTTGAGTAGAACCATTTAAAAAGATATTTAAACCCTTTTATTATATACAAAGTCTTGATTTAATGAGGATAACTCTGAAATCATTAATGGGTTCGTGGTGGATCTCAAGTGTGTACACCCCTATGAAAATGCTAGGAGTTTGAAAAACAAAATGAGAAATCCTTTAAAAACTGTTTCCAACTTTTAATGTGGATGTGAAGATTCTGTGCAATTCCACTGAAAAAATGTCTTTAGGGGAAAATGTAAAAATAATTGGCTTAAGTTTGCAGACCTAGACATACTTATTGAATGTTTGAATTATTTTCAGTGTGTGCTTTTAGATCGGTCAAGATGTCTGTTTTGTTTCTGGACTTTGACTGGACCGTTGGGAACAAAACCTTTTTGCTGCAAAGCAGTTTTTTATTTTTTTTATTTTTGGTATGCAGTATGTTTGGACAAAATCAACTTTTTAACAAAAACTAAGATTTTAGGTCAAAACTGCCTGGTATTTGATATCGTTTACAATTTGGTCTACTGCGACCAAGAATGGCAATCCCACAGCATGATGTTGCCAGCATCACGTTTCACTGTGTGTGTGGGCTGCTTTGTGTTATGAGCTGTGTTTTTAGCACCATGCTCAAAAGGTATGGAGAGTGAAGACTGCCCACTTTCAATAAATAACTTATGAAATTAAGATTTTAAATGACATTACAATTTTAGTTTTTTAAATACAGAAATTAAAATATATATTTTAAATTAATTCTTGATGTGCTTCAGCACAGGAACATAAAATTGTAAAATATTAAAATGAATTTAATAAATTTAATTGAGGCACATAACAATAAATTCATATCTGTATTTATCTCCAGTTTTAATAAATTAATGACATTTAGATATTTCACGTTATTTACAGTAATTCTACACTCTCCATACAAAAACCCATGCTTTGTTTCATCTGAGAGATTCCCATTCAGACAGTTTGAGTCTTAATCAGACTCATCTATGGAAAAGTCCCATTTTGTCCTCCGTGTTCCTCTGTGCATAGAAATCTAATCTATAGTTCAGAATTTGGTGATCCAGTCATTAAGAAACTGGAAAGTTGTTTTATTGCCAAAACTGCAGACTCTGGTCAGACGCAACTTTTTCAATAAAAGCTAGCTTAGTTTTTTTTTTTTTTTGTTCTTTTAAACAGCTTAGTGGGATAATTATCTGGGATCTATCTTCAAGTTACATCATTATTGCAACCATTGCCAATATCATTGCATATTGCGAGTTTTCCTATTATCATCCAGCCTTAAATTGAATCAAGATTCTTCATGAAAGTATTAACTCACAGGTGTGCACAGTTATGCAAGTGGGTTATTGTAGAATTGTGCCTCAGTTTCCCCTAAACAAATCTGTTTGTAGAAAATGTTTCACATTTACGGTGGTAAAAGGTTTGAAATAAATCATGGCTCTAATTCATGTACTTCACAAGAAGCTACCATTTTAACAGGGATGTGTCAACTTTTTAGAGCCACTTTAAATATCTCATTGAGCAATAGTAATAGTTTAGAGAACACCAAACAGTGATTCTTTACATTTCTTCAACAAGCTTATTTTTTTTGTTCTTCTCTGCCTATCTGCTTCTTTTTACAATACCTGTACAGAAGAGAGGATGCACTGCCCTTACCTTCAAACCTCCTCGGTTTATATGAACATTTTCTGTTTGCAAAATAAACCAGATGAGATTCTGTCAGATATTTGCGATGCGTGACGCCAGCAGTCTCTCCACCTTAATTCTCAAACGTGGCATCTTCAGCGAGCAGATGTTGCCTCTGAGTTCCCATCCCGCACTCTGTCATGTTGCTCCTTTTCTTAGAAAGCAGCCCTTCATCTTAATGTGATAGGCATAAAAGCTCAGCGAGTGAGGTTTTCTGTCGGCCACTTTGTTGATGCAGGTGTGCTGCGACGCCACAGTCTGTGATCTGTAGAAATGGGAGTTGGCATCGCAGCGGCTCAGCAGCCGGCACACGTCCCTCCTGAAGGCGCGAGTGAAGATGGTGTACAGGAAGGGGTTGCAGAGGGAGTTGATGGGGTAAAAGAGAATCAGCAGGATTTTGGAGTGGGACACGGTTATGAGGGGCATGCGCAGAGCGGCCGAGATGGCAAAGAAGGAGATTGGCGCCATGCACATGAAATCTGTGAATATGAGCACGGCCATGCGCTTGGCGATCTTGGTGTCACCGTGGCGGGTGGCGTGCTCCGGGTTGTGGACGCTGAGATAGATGCATACGTAGCAGAAGCAGACGACCAGGAACGCGACCACGTTGAGGATGAGAACGGCCATGACGTAAATCTGAGAGCCCGTCGTGTCGATGTCCATGGGCAGGCAGATGCTCACCTTGCTGTAGCTGCTCACTCCCACCAGAGGAAGCAGAGCAACGAGCAGGGAGAAGCCCCAACCGGCCGCCATCATGGCCGCCACGTGGTGCAGTCGCAGCCTCCTGTTGACGTGCATGGCGTTGGTTATGGTGTGCCAGCGCTCCAGGCTGATGACGGTCAGCGTGTAGACCGACAGCTCGCTGGCGAACACAGTCAGGAACCCGGCCGTGCTGCAGCCGGGCCCCGTCTGCCAGCTGGTGGCATGGTTGTAGTACTCGTGGCGGGAGTTGAAGTCCATGAAGGCGATCAGCATCAGGTAGAGCCCCATGCACAGGTCGGCAAAGGCCAGGTTGCACATGAGGAATGTCGAGATGGTCAGCTTGTGGCGGCTGATGAGCAGGATGACCAAGACGGCCAGGTTACCGGCCACGGCGAAGACCGTGATGAGCCAGGTGAGGCAGCGCAGGAAGGGGAAGCCCAGCAGGTCCTCACAGGGGTTGAACGCATCCGGCATCGGCGTGCATATTACGAATGGGCTGCTATGGCAACCAAACTCAAGGTCCGGATATTGGAAGCTTATGTCGAAGACGAGATTCATGCCGTCACCAGTGGGCTCCCTGAAGAACAAAGAAACAATGTTATCAGTAAAGGTTGTTTGTGCCTCACTGGTGACATGTATCATCTGAAGCATCAAGAAACTAATCTAATCTGATCTAGAGAAACAAAATGGATGCTGATTGTCAGTAGTTTACTTCCCACAGATAATGAAACAATGCGTTATCCAACTTACATAACAAAATTATTACATAAAAAATACTAATGCCTTCTGTTAATGCAAACAATCAAAACCAGAATCATAAGTGCAGCTGGTGCGTTTTATTAGAGCCGTCTCTCAGTTCATGGATGATGTTGTTAAAGGCTGCAAAAGTCCGTTCACACATCTTTAAGGGTAGATGGTGACTTGCAAAAGTAATAATGCCCATTAAACTTTTTACATTGAAATTTCATTAGCTATTATTGGTAAACAGTGTGATAGCCCAACTCGAGGAGAAAAGCACAGGCTTTTACAAAACAGCTGTCAGTACACCAAGATTAAATTACACACAAGTAGACCTAAAGATGGCTGAGAGGATGATTTTTAACGTTGATCTGGGTTGTAACTTACATTTCTGAGTCGCTGAGATCACACAACTTTGTAAAATTTCTTGAGGCACTTTCCCTTGAAAGAAAGGAGAAAACAAAGGGAGCAGAAAACGTTAATTTGCAAGAATTGTCAATAAAGCTGACCGCCAATTACCGACCGACTGATGATCTGTATTCAGGAGACATGGCCTGGTGCTCTTATGCAGATGTAAATGGATTTATCACATCCCTGGAAGCGCTGGTCACTTACCTTTGCTTCCTGCGCCACGTGTGGAAAGCGCAGCAGTGGCTCGAGTAAGTGAGTTCGGCCTCCAGCAGGTCGGCGAGGCCGTCTAACGGCGGAAGGCTCTTCAGGGCGAACACAGAGGTGGCTTTCAGAGATAGCACCTGACTTAGGCCTTTACTCGGCAGGGAACTGAGAGCCGTGGACGAAACATCCCTGAAACACAGAACACAAACGAGAGTGTTGGGGAAAAAATGACAATTATGAGATTTCGTTAAAATAAAATGCTGCTGCCTGTCTTTGGATTAACCTTGATCTCTTTGGGTGTTTTTCATTTTCAATTTGAGCTCAGCAGGAGTTTTGCAAAGCCAGTCTGTCGGCAAGGGAAGTTAACTAATATATTTCTGTGGAAAGAAACTTAACATCAGGGTTCTTTGCTTCTCTATTTGACTGCATTCAATTTAAACTTATTAAAATAAACCGACAGAGGCAAAGATGTTTTAGAAATTCTGAAACAATCAAGAAAAATAAGTTGGATATTCCACTCAAAGTTGGACCAATTTTCTCTACTAAATAAATCATATCAAATTAGGGAATAATTAAAAAAATTTCTGGCATGTGAGATTCGCGTAAACTGAAGATTAATTTATTTTCGGTGATCTTACATCTTTACCAGGGGTGGTGTATTTAAGTCTGCAGAACTGTACTTATCTAGCTTTAGTGTAAGAAAAGCAATATGTAATTAATCTAATGAATTTTATCTTTATGCCCTTTGAAATTAAAAGTTCGTAATGAATGCACCATTTTCTCAACTGAAAATGGTGCATCAGATGCACACAACTATTCATATACACATTTAAAATACTTTCTCAATGCTTGATGCAAACACAACATGCAGAAATCGACAGGTTTTAGGTGTTTAGGTCAAAGGTCAACTTAACATCCTGGTTGTCAACAGAAAAACTTGGCGAATATATGCTACTGGATTCTAAAATGGCTTCTTTGATTGTGAGCAAATTTATAAAGCGTTCAAAAAACCCTTTTTGTGTAGATGAACGCATTTGTGCAAAAATCTGTTGAAACATCTCTTACCCATATACTGGTGAAAATATATAAATTACAGGGACACTTACAGATAGCTTGGACCTGTGGCTCCTTCAAAAGCATCTTCCTGAATATGACGGAGATTCCTGTTGTCCCTCAATATTCTACAAAACACATAAAGGAGAAAAATGCAACACAAGTAACCTCAAACTCGAGCTGCAGTTTTCTGCTTCACACAGTTTGAACGGAAACTTGAGATGACATAATAATGACCAACGCTGCCCCCAGTGTATTATTCATCTCCTTATTGTTCTCTGGAGCCGGCACTGAGGAGGATGGGGTTTATTTTTAGACTGCAGGGTGTCTGTATGGATCTTGTCTTCATTGACTTTCAGCATTATGGTACAAGGCAAGAAAACAACGAGGCGTCCAATCTTTGTTTAGTCTTACATAAGGGTTGTTTACTGGTACGATTAGTAATTTATGATTGGAGTAGGAAATCCTTTGCTCTTAGCTGTGACAGGCTGCTTTGCTGCAGCATATTGCATTAGCATGAGGCAAATTTCTAAACAATCCAAACTGCTTACAGATTGTTGAGCTTGGTCCCGTTGAATGCATGGGATTTTATTTCCTTGAAGCCGTTCCTAACCAGGTTCCTGTTGAGGACACACTGTTATTAATTCTACTTCGCCGCCAGTGGCAACATATTGCCAAGGTCAGCGAGCCGAACATTTAAATATGCAAACATGCATCAACGAAACAAATAGTGACAAATTGCTGCTTTTAGTTCAGATAATGAAGCAACAAAAAGAATAAGGCCTCTGCACTCACATGTCGACGTACTCCTTTGTGATGCCCTGGAAGGAATTGGCAGGAATGATGTCGATCCTCATGTTGTCAGCCATTTCTCTGCAGGCGGAGGAGATAACGCTCATTTAGGCTGCTTGGCTCCATTCTCGGTTAGACTAAATTATGCATATTTATACAAATAAGGGCTGTTTGAACTGTGTCACAGTGAGACAGAGTACCAGTCAGGGTTGATAGCAGTGTGACATTGACAGAATAAAAGTAAAACTGAGCTCAGAGGAAATGGCTCTCGTCCAAAAATGTGACCTAAGGAAAAGGCATTTTATGACTTGCAAATGTACCTTAAACTGGGACAGAGAAGCTCCGATTTGAAATAAAAATACTCACAGGATGATATCTGATGCCAGGGTGGATATGGTTGTCAAGTCTGGGAAGTGTGTTAGGCCTGTGTTTGAGATGCTCCTGCATTGACAAGTGGTGGATACAGGCGACCATGAATAGATAAGGCGTATAAAAATGATGCAAAGCTTCTCTTGTAACTTTCTGCAAACTATGTATTTAGCTAAAGGAGGAAACTGTCAGACACTTTCCTCCAGACCAGACTAACCTAAAATAAGGTTCAAGAATTATTAGGAAAATTGAATCAAAAGGTTCATAAATGTTATTGATATAATCAAGTTACTGCAGCATCTGTATTTTTACTTAATTTTTTATAATTTTCTCTACAAGGGTTTTTCAGTTAAATAGTGCAGAATGAATGTCACATTAAAAGTGGAAAATACTGTATTTTCTATTTTTTAAGATCCCATTTGTTTACATCAGAAAAACCTGGTATGTTCACAGTGGGCAGGGGCACATTTTTAGGGCCACATAATTGTAAAATAAGAGTTTTTCTCATTGGGTTCATCCTCTGGGGATCATTTATAAATACATGTGAGATAAATGTGAAATTTATTCCAAGTCTCTTTTCGGAAGCTTTAACATGGCAAAAATGCAAAATTTTAGTGTTTTCGGCTACTTTCTAGTGCAAATAACAAACCTAAAAGTAACTTTTCAGCAAGATATATAGGCTTATTTTAAGTAAATAATTCTGAAGTATAGATAAAACAAAATGTACTAGTTCCACTGGCAAATATGTTTTAAAAATTGCCAGTAAAACTACGACTTTCTTTTGTATATATTCAAGAATTACTTAAGTAGGTAAGTAATATAGCTTGCTGGACAGTTACTTTTTAAGTTAGTTTCGTCTTATTTTAAGTGTACTAAGATATTTGCGTGACAAGCTAGACAAAAATACTTGGCAAATTTTGTGTTTTCGCAGTGAAAACATCAGAATCCCAAAACTTATTGTCACGTCTAAATGCATAACAAATAAAACAAAGTGACTTACAAATATTCCAGCCTGGGCAGATCTGTGAAGGCTCCCCTTTCAATGACCCTCAGACTGTTGATATTCTGCACTGAACTGCAGAAACAATAATTGGGAAACAAATCAGTAATTGCGATGTCTGACATGCAAAAGCGTTCACATTCGCACAAAATATTTATGTATCAGCTGCACTGAAACTCAATGATTAAACACTCTGCCTTGTAACTGACAGAATAATCCAATGAAACTTAAATGACATGCAAATGAATATTTCTTCAATCATGTTTGAAATTGATATACGGGGAGTGAATAGAGGGTATTTGGTAGAAGGTAAAAATGTTGCTTAGCCTACATCTGCGCCAGACTGTGGAGGGAGAAAAATGCGTGCTTCTGAATATGTGTGATGCAGTCACTCTGGGAGATCTCTCTGCAAAACAACAACAAAAAAAAAGAATCAGTCTCCTTCAGTCACTAGTTAAGAACATACACTGGAATTATCTCACATGAAGCTGGTCAATAAAACATCTTTTTTTTTCTTCTGTGTTAGGCTTGATTTAGAATACTTAACTTTTAATGCATTCAGAGTAAAAATAGGACGGGGATGATTGATACATCATTGCAAACCATCAGGGAAATTCCCAAAAACAAAATCCCACCACCAATTCACATTTTCTAGGCCACTAGCGCTCACATGCCAGGAACTCATGTGTGGAAAAGCTCCAAACATGCATCACTGATGCTTTTGGGTCAACAAGAGTAGGTGAAGATATTGAAAAAGTAGGACTAAACAAAGACACAGAGACAAAGTTACCAAGACCTTTTTTTTTTTTTTTTGTATTCGTCCTTGATTACTTTGTTGTCTGATGGCTGACTTTGTAAAACATTCTCCATCTTCTGCCTGCAATCATCATTTTCGACTGTCGCTCAGCTGTAATCAGCCGATACCTTTTGCACGTCTAACTTCGACGTCCTTCCATCTTCAACCGAGAAACAATTAAAGTACTCCATCTGTACCGCGGATCCTCATTCCCTTCAACCCGTCTCTTAATTGCTTCACATATAGTGTCATAATTACTGCTTAGAGGTCATAAAAAGCTTTCTCACATGATCGCCTAAATGAAGTGCTGATGTGATTTCAAGCATGCATCACCAGTGACAAAAGCACACAGTCATGTCATTCTACCATTACAGACTTAATGGCGAGGAGGAAATGAAGGATTGCAGCTGTAAAACTGCCATTTCATTTAGGTTTAAAGCTACTTGGACAGTTAGGACCGCTTTAATTTTAAAACAGACTAAATTTGGGCTCCATTTAGCAGATTAGACTACAGTACAGTTAGTATCTGAGACTGATAAGGCGTGTCCCTGAGGAACAGAGAAAAGTCAAACATGCTCAGCACAGTATAAAAAACTCGCATACAAAAAATTTTGATGATTAAAAAAAGGAAACATGGACGATTAGAGCCCAGGTGTCTCCTCTCAGAGTTGAGTTCAGGTGGGCATTTTGCATAAGTAACCACAAGTTTCCAACTTGCCCCCTCTTTCTGTGCACCGTTTCCTTAGTTTCACTACATTTCAGGGGTTTCTCACAAGTGCAACCTGATTCGATCGCGCTCCCCTGCAGCACTTCTGTGTGATTAATATGACAAAGTGATAACATAACACTTGGGTTTGTTCTTTTAAGTCATTTCTTGGCGGATTTGCTGCTGTGCTAAAGATAATTATGCTGCTGAGACATCCACCGCTGAGCTCCAGGGGATTTTACAACCCACAGACTCCATTAAAGTCACCCCTTCCATATAAAGGGAGGATTTTTTTTTTTCTCTGGGCTGCTCTATGTGTAAGAGTTGAGATGTTTGAACTTGACAGTCGGGCGGTAGTACATGAATGATACAGTGTTCAGGAGTCAGTTGGTGGTCCTAATCTTCTCTAACATCACCATAAAAGTCTTGCATTAGGCCAGTTTCTGTCAACGATTAATGGCCAGCGGTCTAACACTGATACGTCTGCAAATACAGATAAATTTCAGTGAGATTTAACAACCGCAAGCAATTGCTTTTAAAGAAACATGCTTGTTAATAAAATGTTGACAAGAGGAGGAGCTGAAGCAACATTTAACTCATATTTCATCTTCCTACAATGATGGGAATTATGTGCGTTTCAGAATCAAAAGGAAATATATTAAGTGATGAGAGTCCAGGGAGAAGAATGAGTCAAAACACTGTGAATGCATTTTGAGTTTATTACAACTAAGACAGTTTTAAATTTTATGTTTTAACTTTAAATCTGATTCAGATCCTTAGAACACATGATCCATAACAGATGTTCCTAATTTGAACCAGAGGGCTTTTTTAAGTTTACATCCACTCATCATGACCAGGATAATTATATTCCTGTCAGGTTGATGAATAATGATCCATCTGACTAATTCTTGTTTCAAGAATAAATCAGATGGATCAGACAACAATGTATGATCTATTTAATGTAAATAACACATGGTCACAGTTTCTTAAAACAAGAATCAAATTCAAAGTTTTGGAATCCATTTAAAAGCATTTTTGACTTGCATAGGCTTAGCTAACAAATTTTTAACAGGGTTGAGGTAAGGCTATTCTAAATGATTAATCTTAGCTTGTTTTGTCTTTTCGAAAAACCAGATTTGATGGGTTTTGGGTAATTTTTCTGTTAAAATAAGCAACTTTGCCCAAGTTTCAACCAGCTACTTGTGGTTGAGCGGCAGAGATAAATTTAGAGCTGGTTTAATTATTCCATCTATTTTATGTGATGCACCTTTACCACTGGCTTCTGCAATCACAAGATCTTTGATAATTGGGTCAGATATACACATCTGACCTGTCCAGGGTGTACCCCGCCTCTCGCCCGGAATGTTTGCTGGAGATGGGCACCAGCAGCCCTCCCGACCCCTCTAAGGGACAAGGGTGTACAGAAAATGGATGGATGGATGTATACATCTTTAGCTCATCTGACCATGAATGTTTTTCTGCAGAAGATATTTCACTTTGCAGCTGTGCACAGCTGTAATTTTCATTTGAGCTTGAATGCGTCAAGTTTAGGACAGGGGGCTTCTCCTGTGTTTAGAACCCTTCACACCAGGGTGTTGTAAATCAAATCATATCAAACTTTATATATAACGCCTTCCAACAATTCTTCGTTTTGTTTTACAAAGTAAGGACAAATACAAAATGCAATAAAAAGGAAGTAGAGCATAGTAAAAGCTAAAGAAAAATACAACAAAAAAAAATAAGTAAAGAAAATATAAAAATACCAAAAGTCAAACATCAAAGACCTTTTTAAATAAATGGGTCTTGAGTTTGGTTTTGAGCAGGGTCAGAGACGGTGTGCTAATCATAGAGAAGACTATTTTTTCAAGGCTGTTGGACCAGAAAAAGTCAAATCGAGGCAGACTACAAAGCTCTGCTGGGCTGGTGGGTTTTCAACAGTTGTGAAGGTTATGAATGTTGCCTCCCTGGCAACGCAGCAACCATCGAAAATCAAAACTGGTTTTGGAATAAATTAAACGAGGAAACCTACTTTAAGTTTCTAGAATGTTTATGCACTATGTTTAATACCTGGATCTGGCCTTGAGAACTTAGAAAAAATCTAATGTGACAAAAAAGTCTCCAGATACCCAGTCCAGAAGCTTGTTGATAACTACAAACGGTGTGTGGTTGACCAATAATGAAGTAGAAGAGGAAGTGTATGGGTATATTGGAACCTGGATCTGTAATATTGACCATGTACTGATTATCAAAAGTCGCAACAAATTCAAAGTTTTGCACGTTCTTCTTTTTTTCCTGAGAGCTCATTGATGTGTTCTACTATCAATTCAGACTGGAAATTAAAAAGATCAGTAAATCATTAGGAGCTTAACATCATGAGATTCATGAACGTATTGAAACGTCTGATCAGCATTCTGTGTCTCTTTATTCTTTAGATAAAAACAGACTATTTCATCAACACTCAAGAGGGCATATTGGTAATTTTAATTGGTAAAAATGTTCTGAATATGTCAATCTCCTCATAATTTCCTAATATCTATATTTGAACAATACTTAAGTATACTGAACTGCGACTGATACCAAATCTGTTCAGCTAAATGGACTTTAACTGCCCCCAATGTTTACATCTGATGAATACGTTTAGTGGCTAAGATACTAAGACCGATGGTAGCAATGTTAATTATTGTTAATAGTGAAACGGTAAGAAAATGTTTTTTTTCCAACTTATATTAACATCGCAAAGTTTAGCATTAGTATCACATTTAAATATTTTCCTGAGATCACGCAACGCTAGCAAGTACTCACAAAGATTTAGCACAAATATTAAAATTGCTGAACATTAGAATGTTAAAAACTGAGTTTATCATCAATAAGCAGGAAAACGGAGTGAATTTAAAGAATTGGAAGCATATTGTGTCGTGTCTTATAAAATAAATTATAGCTCTCATAAAGCCTTACATTGCCAGAAAGATATTAAATATTGACGTCCCACACAGAAAAGGGCCAGTGTTGATGTATTTTCACGTTAGTAAGCTTTTTATTTACATAAATTTCATTCAATATTACTCTGAATGTTAAATACATTTTCAGTTAAGGTCACTGTGCAAGTCTGGCAACATGTATTTACTAGCATTACTTTGCGAAATGAGTAATTACACTGATTAAAACGTTTTACTTTCTTATGCATACCGTTATGTTTAAAAGAAAACGAGTCTCTCTAAACCCCCTAATTGAATTTAATATAAATCCACCACTTTAAATTTCCTTTTATATGAAAAGGAGAAAGCCACTTACATTATGGTAATGTTGATCAGCTCCTTGAAGGCATAAGTGGGAACTTGTTTCAAGGGCAGCTGGGTGAGCCTTCTGTAAGATTCATGAGGAGAGCAGTTAAATCCACAGCTATACTGCGACATATAAAAAAAATAAAATAAAATGGAAAATAGGCAGCAAAAATGTCTCTTTAAGTTGTCTCTACGGATTACTCTACATTTATCATATAAAACGGTGCTAAGAGGAACTTTACAGTGACGGTAAAATAATAATAAAAAAAAGTTAAGTTGAAGAGGGACTGGACGCAGCGGAGAGTAAAAAGTTTATAGGATGGCATAAGCTGAAAGGAAAAAAAACTCCTCTGTGTGACTTGTACCTGTTGAAAGCCAAAGACAGCTGGGTTACTTACAGTCGCAGCACAGATGTTGCTGCGGTCCTGGAGGCCAGCTGAGTGTCTCTGCTGCACTGAAACGTGTCGGCGCTGCAGCGGCAGATGGCCGGACAGGTATAAGCCCAGCAGGAGCGCAGCTTCAGGACGGCGGACAGCGCGACCAGGAGCCAGACCGCCCGGTGAGCCATGCGTGACACCGGGCCAACGCTCACTATGGGATGAAAATTAGAAAAAGAATATATATACACATATATATAAAAACCCTGCGCAGTCTTTTTGAAGTTGATGATAAAACAACCCTCACTGTGGCTTTATCTTACCAGGCCAGAGGTACAAGGCTAAATAGTCTCTCTCCTCTGCTCAGTTTTTTTTTTCCTTCTCCCTGAGCGCTTGGATCAGATGCTACATTCAGGGACTGTTGTAATTGTGAGGTTGCTCACCCTGTGAAAGTCTGATCTGAGTGAAAACACCAACCTGTCTTTTTTTTTTTTTTTTTTTTTTTGACCGCAGAGAAGAACCTGCGTGACGTTTGGTGGGTGGTGAGCATGAAAGCTGATTGTAGGAGATTTGATGAAGCCACTTTGGTGTAACTGCAGGAGGAATGTAACTTTATGCTCTTTACAGCTTTGAGTGCCTATTATTATGGCTAGTATCGGTCTGTTATTGATAATTTCTTTCTAAACTCATCATGAAAATAAATTTTACATTATTATTACATTTATTTGACCTATTTGTTTTTTATCATATTCAAACATTTTCACCTTTGTAGAATGGACTTAATTCTGGCTGGATGTCTGTCCTCTTTTCTTATCAGAATTTTTTAAATCAGTTGGCTTTCTGGAAAACACCAACTATTAAGCATAGTTCATGCATTTTCTGTGGGATTGAGGTACGGTTCCTTCAAGAAGCTTATTGTTATCTAACTTTATCCATTCTAAATCCATTAATAATGTCTATCTCAAGGTTCTCTTTGGGAAACCCAACTGAGTTTCCATTTTAACCGATTGACCTCAAATGCCACTTTTAGATATGAAGGAAATGGCCAAAAATCAGCACCTTTAAGCTCTGTTTAAAAATTGTGAATGCCATCCTCTACCTTGCTTGGCAGCTGGCACTATTGATTTTGAAAGTCTCAAATTGGCATCTCCCAACAAAAGTTTTTTTTTTAATTTTTTTTCCTTTAAGTCAAACAGCTCGGTCTTTGTCTTATCCGACTATACGCTGTTACTTTCTTTTTCAGCAGGCTCCAAGTCTCAAATATACATTTCATTCTGCAGCGGACAGTGACGCTTGTGTTCTAGAAACTTCTTGGCTAAGATAAATTTGGTGGTTGCTGGGCTGTTCTTGAAAATCCTACGTTATTTTCTTTCATCTTATTGTGACAGATTCGATCAAATAAATTAAAACTGGCAAACAAATGTGTCCAAACCACACAATTATTCAATCAAATCAAAAATATTTTATTGATCCCAAATGGATATTAACTAATTCCAAAC
Source organism: Girardinus metallicus (assembly GCA_903067095.1). Taxonomy (NCBI): domain Eukaryota; kingdom Metazoa; phylum Chordata; class Actinopteri; order Cyprinodontiformes; family Poeciliidae; genus Girardinus; species Girardinus metallicus. Next base: position 32,319 of record CAEGAE010031848.1, on the reverse strand, counting down.
ATACATAAAAACAAATTTTAAAACTGATTAATCAGATTAGCATTCAGCCTACTGCAGTGATCTCACTAAATTTCTGAAGCCAACCCTATTAAAATTTGGGTTTATGAGCTGAAGTGTAGATAAAGTTTTTGACATCACTCCCAGTGAACTCTGGAAAAAGACAGCTAATATAGTGTGTTGGGTTCTTGGCTTTGGAAAGCAAATTTGAATCCTGTTTTTAAGCAATAAATACTCATTTACGTTTACAACATCTTACATTGCTAGGGACAGCCCAAGGCAAAGCGCCACATGTTGCTGGTTTGTCAGATGGAGAGCTATGTGTCACCAGCGTAGTTAGTTCAATCTGCTGTGCTGTGTTCAACCTGAACCCATTTTACGCTGTCTTGTCCTGCCCCATCATGCCACTTTGACCCGTGTCACCAAAGCAGCAACATCACCGTCTTCTTCTTACTGCAGCAGTACCCATTCCACACAAACACACGCAAACTCCCAATTCTTGGAAGAGGTTGCTGCCCGGTACTGTTCAGCAAGACTCTCGCATGTTCCCTGCAAGATTTACAGCAAAGCACACTCACCGAGAGGCTCCAGTGTGTTTAACCCTGTAGAGAAAAAAAAAAAGCCGTGACAGAGGGAGGCTAATTTATGCATGTGGACTTCAATCTGCCCACATCTTCCTGCTAACTGCCACGCTGTGCTTCACTTCGCACCAAGAAGGTCATGCACAGCAGGAAGAGAGAAAAGCAAGACGATTCAATTCAGAAAATCAAAGCTACATCACCTCTCGATGCCACGCATGCTTGGGAGACAACAGAAATAAAGATGTTATGCTTATTGTAACAGATGCTCTGTCTCATTTGTTATACTGATGGTGCTTTTAGGAGCTCTTGATATTGGATTTATGAAAGGAGATTAATTTTTGACAATTTGGCCACAAATATTGCTTGCAAATTTTTACCTATTAGTGCAGCTCCTAACTAAAATATCATTTTGAATCAAATGCAGATTAAATAACTAAAATGAAAGCAGGGCATCTTAGGGCGATGCTTTAATAACCTTTTTAAGGTGACAAACCTGTTGGGAAAGGTGTTTGAACTCCCTTTTCCAAGACGGAGCAGAGGAGGTTAATATCTCTATTTCCTATAACTTACTTCATGTTGGAGCTTTTTCTCTCTCTTTGTGGTTATCAGATGACTTTTTTCATAAATCTTTGAGTCACTTTGCTAGTCTGTATTTGGCGGAACTGGTGAGGAACACGTTGTACACATCTGAAGTCTTCGGCCTGCCAAAGCCCCGCAGGCTCAGATGGTGTCCTCATCTGTAAGAAGACAAACAACAATTCATCTGCAGAGGACCGAGGTCATGTCTACACTTTGCAGCGTCATAAAGAATCTTAGATCATGTTCACTCTTTGGGAGACGCTGTGTCTTGCATAAGTATTTATAACTCTTGAACTCGCGCATCATTGTTGTCATTACAAAGCTCAGTGTATTTTATTTGCCATTTGTCAGTCATGCAACTCAAAGAAGTGCATGACTGTGAGCCAGGGATGGAGTCAAGACCAGACCAAAACCAAGGCCGAAGCCGAATGTTTAACTTTGATAAATATTTAAGATCACTACATTTTGTACACCACGAAAGGCAAACATTTATGGAAAACGTTAATTACTCAACCAAAACTAATTCTTAGTATTAAACTAATGATGGTCGCGATGAGCTAATATTTAAGTTATTAAGAGCAGCCACACATCGATACACATTCTTTAAGCTGAACTAATCAACTAACATTGCACAATAGTTGTATGATAAATATAAAAAAAAACAGTGACATCAGGCTATGGGATTTACAAAAATTAAGTAACCAACAGAAATGACGCAGGGACAACAGATTTCAGGAGTCAAGAGAAAATATTTTCTCTAGCACAGATTATGACCATAAAACATAGGTGGGACTGAATTTATGTTTTTGCCTTGCTTTTCCTCTTCATCGGCTGATGGCTCAGTGCGTTTTAAAACCAGAGCAGCGATTCTAATTGCTGTTTAATTGTGGCTAAGATACTGTTGCACTTGTGTTACTGTGTGTTTTTAGCATTTATGTTTTATTATTATTATTATTTAGATTTTTAGGGTTGGAACTGGTTGTTGTTCATATTTTTGGCGTTGCTGCTTGTTCTTCCTTTGTAGTGTAGTAAAACTATTTGTCGCCCCGCCCATTGTTAATCCTGGCGGTGGACAAAACTTACTGTTGAATGTTTTATTCTTTTCCTTCTCTTAAAACTCATGTTTTTGAAAAGCATATTGAATAATTTTCTGTGTTTGCTCAGCAAAAGCTAGACCGCACCACATGGGAACATAGATACGCCATTTTAAATCAATGTTGTAACAACACAATTTTGTGCCGATTTCTTAGTGTTGCTTTTAATGATCCACCACCCCTGTTGTGTGAAGTACAAAAAAATATTTTACAAGTAAAAAGCTGAAAAAAAAAATAATAATAGTAAATAAATAAATAAATAAATAAATAAAATAGGTAAATAAAAATATGGCTTTTTCTTTTCAGCTCCCTTGAATCACCAATGTGAACCACCTTCCAGTTGTAGAGACAAGTCGATTGGGAATGTCTCTAATAGTTTTCTACATCTAGAAAATTCAATTTTTACCATATATTTTTTTGCAAGATAAGTTAAGCTCAATCTGATGACATGAGTGCTATCCAAGGCCAAGCCTTAAGAGTCTATGTCCTGCATGTTTTAAAAGTTCAATCTTATTTATGCAGAACAGCATGTTTTGGACTTCAGTTGGCCTTTACTGATTAAGATGGAAACATCTGTGAACAAATAATATTTAAATCCAAACACAAATTCTTAATTGTATTTAGCTCTGGACTTTGACTTTGAGTTATCCAAAGTCCAGAATAAGCTGAACATAACATAAATGAATAAGCTTTTATTGGACTCCACTCTACTCAAACGAACTATTGGACAGCATTCTCCAGAATTCATTACACCGGAAACATCACTGATGAGAAACTGACCCCTACAATAAAACCAGCCTCTGACAGAAACACACGCGTGATCTGTTCCCCTTTTTGCCTGTTGGAATAAGAAAGGACTTTTCAAAACTTCGTGGTGTAATAGCCATACATGCATGCAGCTGTTCTAAAGTTCATCCATATCCGGGCGAAGCTGAGGCATGGCACACTGCAGAAGCCTTGGAGGACCTGTACCTAACGTGACTCCTGGCTCTTTCCACAGAGCCAATCAGCTGTTCCAGCTGTTAAATCTTCTCTTGGATCAGCCTCCACACATAATTTTCAAAACTGAGTGAGAGCAGATTTTAAATTTTGTCTGGGCTGGATAAGGGAGTTAAATAAGACAATTTAGCCGTCTTCTTATTTCCATATGTTGTTTGCTGTGATATTATTGTCTTGTCACTGTAATGCTGTCATCTGTTGAAGTGATTTGCATCTAGAGCAGCGTTCATCTCTGCACCGAGTGGGGCTGTAAGTTAAATCAGTTTTAAGACTTTTGCAACCTCTACTAGGATTACCCTGTATTTTCATCCATTCCTCTTCTGATCATATTTAAATTCAAAAATACTTTATATGATGAGCACAGTTCCTTTTCACTGCACAAAGCATGCGGTCTGATCTGACCAGAGTGCCTTCTTACACATGTTTATTGATGTTTATTGAATATTGCTTGTGGCAAACAAGAAACATGACTTCTTATGTTTTTTTTTTTCTTTTTTTCTTTTTTTACCCAGACTTGCTTCTTGCAACTCTTCCATCAAGGCCAGGTGTGTGGAATTGAACTGTCAATACACTTTTCCTTCTGAGCTCTTGGCTGCTTCTATGAATAATGCTGTCTTTGCCCTACCTGTAAGTTTATTTAGCGCTATGCTGAACCGTTCTCTGTGGGATAGTCAAAGCCTGAGATGTTGTTTTATAACCCAACCTTGCACCCCTGTGTTTTTCTCACAACACGTGACTATAGCAGTGAACAATTAATAAAAGGTCTCCAAATGAAATTCAAATTCAAAATTACTTTAATGAAATTAAATGTTTGATGTTTTATATATGGATTTTTGTAATTGAAATACAACAATAGGGAAAAATACATTATTGTTTAATACACTCATGTTAATGTTACACTCAAAAAGTTTCGTAACTGAAATATAACAGATCACTAGCTAATGCACATATCTGTCCTACAGTTAAGAAAAACCACATCATGCCAAAATGTCTTCCAAGCACATACATACTTATAAAGATGAAAGTTTTCCAAGATACAAAGCATATAAAGTGCATTCAAAAGCCGTTTTCTTTTTCCTAACTGCCTAAACTCAGAGCACTCACTCGGTCATGTTTCAGCAAATGCAATATGACAACGATTGTTTATAACACAGATGTCACATTCTGATCAAATTTCAAACCCAAAAATTGTATTCATGAATTTAGTAGTACAATTTGCTAACTATGAACTTAACTACCAACTTATTGATGTAACTTATTTCCAATTAAAGTAATTTACATTATTTGACTGAATGACGTCTATGGGTATCAGCCTAAAGGCGATTGGATTAAAAATACACTCAACATCTTTTACATTTTAACTTGTAAAAAAGTATTTTACTTTCACTTCACAATTTTAAGCTGGTTTATTTATTCATTTATTGTGCTAGTGTGAGCTGACAAAAATGTGGAAAAACTTTGGAAGGCTCCATAGACTAAAGCAAATGCTAGGTTATATTTTGGTTTTTCTCTTTTAGGCAGACAGGATGTTAAAAAAAAACAAAACAAAACAAAAAAAAAACCCACCATGAAGCTGGTCGTGAGGAGCCGAAACTCAAACATGGTGACATCCACAACACATTTGTCAAGTTAAAAATGAAATGGACTAATTCAGAGCTGCATGCATGTGACATGACATGCAATAGGTGTGATTGCAAACCATGCTTTCCCCTTCACCTGCTATTGTTACTATTGTTGGAGGCTTCATTTTAAGTGAACAGGCTCTTCTTACCTCTGGGTGGAAGGCTGTTGACCTGTCAGCTTCCTGCTGGTTATCAGAGCACAAAAGCAGCGAGCGAGAACACAACATAACACAAAAAGTGATGCCACGCAAGAAGAGACAATTCAGCAGCATCAGCCTGCATTAAACCAGACAAGAAAATTTCAAAAATAGACCAGAAGCAAAGTACACAACACAGAAATAGCACAATCAGTGAAACACAGGGACAGAGTTAGAGCAAAGCTGCAGTCATTAGAAGGAGCCATCAGTGTCAAACACTGTTTACTTGCTGTTTCCACACCAAAACTGACATTTCAGGGAGAAAGTTCAACAGAAAGCACACATTAGTGTGGTGTGTGAGGTAATTGGCAGCAGGAGCACCTGGTGTGTTCTTCTGAGAGTCCCTTTTTGTCTTATTCCTGACTCCCGTTGCAGCTTTGCAATGAGGAATAGCTTATTTCCAGCTCTGTCAGACTCAACAGAGCCAAAAACTAACAAGAGTTTCCTAAGCAGGGCATAAAACATCCGGGGCCGCGACGCACAATGTCACGCTGCGGATATGCTCATGCTGCTGTGTGCCTTCTTACCACACAAATATCTTTTAGTTTTTTACTGAAATAAAAACATTACTACAGTATTACTAAAGTGATTGGATAAACCGTTTAAAATTTTTTAATATGATTTCCAGGTATTGCTTTGCCTGGAACAGGAGTAATCATTTTGCCGTGAATCATTCAGAAGAAAATTTTATGAAGGTAGAAAAAAATGCAAATGCAAGAACTCTTAATATTTTTACCACATTGCAACCACGAACTTCATTGAAATGCTACTGGAAATTTGCTTATACATAAAGCAGCACATAATCAGACACTAACACTTTGTAGAAATGCCTTTTACTGAAATTGCAGATGTAAGTCTTTTGAATGAATTTCCGGGCTTTGACTGGAATATTTTTCTTTTTTTTTTTCCCCAAGCCAAGTCAGACTGGATGAAGAACCAACATCAGCTTAATGTAATTTCTTGATTGGATTTTGACTGGGTGGTTCTGCCTGTATGTTTAGGATTGGTGTCCAGTAAACCTCTGTCTCAGTCTCAAGTCCTTTGCGGACATGGACAGGTTTTCCTCCAGGGTTCTCCTGTATTCAGTTCCATCCGTTTTTAAATCAACTCTGACCAGCGCAGCATTGGTGAGCAACAGAGAGTGAGATTGTTAGGAGCACAAAGAGGAGCTGACTCACTGAGACAGATGCCAGATTGTTTTGTGCTGGCATCTGTCAGAGCAAAGCAGATGTCAGTGTAAAAAAGTGTTTTAAAATACCTTCCATTCTTTCATTACTTCTCCTCTTACCTTTTGGTTAGTGCTGGTAGGAGCCAGTTACCTCATTAATGGTCATTATATAAACTCTGCTTCCTCTTTCCTCTTTAAAACTTCACGCAAGTCTCCATCACCATCTCTAATAGTAACAGTTTCTCCATCCATCATCAAGAATTAATCATCAGTTTCAGCTTTAGACAGCAAACACCCACTTCTCTTCCTTGGCGGACTTAAACTTAAATTGACAAAGCACATGTGGAAGAGCATCTTCTCCTATGCTTTATCAACTACAAGAAGTGTCAAGCTTTAAATGGTTCTTCTGAGTTCCAACAACAATAACTTGATTATACTAGGTTAAATCCTACACAGTTTGAATGTAGTTATTATTTAGATAACTTCTGAAGGCAATGGGTTTCACTTTATTTTAAGTACTGGTATCAAAGTAAAGGTGATTGAAGAAAAACGTGTATTTTTTTGTTCTTCTCCATTATGCACTACCTGGTCTTTGTTGGTCTACCACAAAATGTTGACACATAAACTGCCAATTAAATGCAAAATGCATTTTTGCAATGTCTTGTATATAAGCAACTTGCATTCCTAATGCTAGCATTGCAAAGTTTTTCCTTCAGAAGTCATTAAAGTGGACCTTTTATGCTTCCTTAAGCAAGATAGGGTAGGGTGGGCTACACAAAACATGTCCATTGCATGTTTTGCACAAAATCATTTTCACATAGTGAGATTTTAGGTTGCTCAGTTCTGCTTATTTTGAGCTTCTGTTTTAGGGCGTCTTGTCACTTTAAATCCAAGTAAGTTTCTGCTGGTTACGCCCGCCCGACTCAACATTTACACTCGCACTTGAAAATAGCTGCAAGCAGATGTGCCATTATACAACTGTGCATCTTTGACCCTGAGTCAGATCCAGAAGCAGAAGAAGTAGAACAACAAGAAAGCAGCCAGTGGTTTCTGGATGATAAGTCAACAAAAAATCATTTCTCTTTTCCAGCAGCCATTGAACGGTGCGTACAGCGATAAACCCAGCTGACCAAATGTGCCAGTTGGATTGCTAGGTGGGGTTGGCCTTGGCTGGTGTTGCTAGGTAACGGGGCCGTGCTCTCCCATTGTGATTTAATAATTGGGAGGTTTTTAAAATGGCTTGTTTTCCAGATCCCAAAAAAACATCGACTTATTTCCACAAAATGGAAACAGTAGAGACTCAAATGGAGGTGCAAAAATGTGCAAAAAGTGAATTTTGTACAATAGATTGCCTTAGTTTTTTTTTTTTCTCTGAACTTTCAGGATCCTAAGAGAATGCGATGCACATGCCTTCATTTGATCAATTGGTCAACCGTTTGGATGAAGTATAAAGTGTAAGCCTGTGACATTTCTAATGAGCCAAGTGTCTGCATTAATCTCCCCAGCCACTCAATACACCTGCTGGTGACGAATTGATTGGATCTCAGTTGGGATTCCTCACACAGTCCACAGACACCGCGTCAGGTGATCAAGTCTGACCAGGGACTTTTGTTGCATTTTTCCCCTTTTCTTTAACTGTGCTCATCTTTCTGTCATGTTCACACAGAGCATTGTAATTAAATCCAAAATGTTGAAAAATACCCAAAAATGCACATTGAAAAAAAAAAAAAAACATCAGAGAAATAAACAAACCCACAAGCTCGATGGTTTCTACTCTCAAATTTTAAATGAATCAAATATTCAGCACCTGCAAGCAATTTCAAAAACAATTTTGAGGAAAATGCCCATTTTGACTTGACTGCCATGGCAGCAGATCAAAAGGGCTTTTCAGCTGTTCGAAAGAAGCATTAGACTCACGTCACAGTGTGCCAACAAGCATTTAGGCAAAGAACCAGCTCTTTGGTGAATGAGCTCTGGAAAGATAAATCTAAAGATTTAGTGCCTGTGAAGACCAGTAGCAACTTTATAGGAGAAAAATTATGAAACATACAAAGTTTCTCTTTTACTATTAATTTATTTAAAAAGTAAATAATTTATCTGCACACTAGAACATTGAGCTTTAAATTAATCTTTCATGATCCTTGTTGTTACATATTTATCCATTGTTCCAGAAGACGAGTGATTATAATTCACAACAGAGTAAAAATATTCATTTAAGCAGCAAACGTTATTGTACTACACATTCTTCAATCCATTTTGCTTTGTCACATTTATGGATATTCTGAAGGATAAACCATTATTTGGTAATGGCTATCTTGAACTTTCCAGTTGAGGTGAAAGAAAAAAAATGTTTGGGAAATGGTGATCTAATACGTTGGGTCAGATTGTGGACGTAAGAGTTCCTGTCGAAACTCTCCTTATTTCTGCTGTTGTAGCTGTTGTATAGTCTGCGATTTTTTTTTTTTTTTCCATTTTAGTGAGTTTTGAAGACTTGGTTTATGCTGGCAATTTAGAAAAAATTAAGACTATTTACATACACACAGCTTGAAAATTCAAGGTTTTTTTCCACTTTCAACATGAGGTTTGTAACAAAAGAGATATTTTACTGGCTGCTACATTTTCCTGACTGCTGTATTGTGTCACCTGCTTTATAGGCCACTCAGACTGTGTTTTATGTAGGGAAGCAGAATTTTATGTTTTAATTTTAAAGCAAAGAACCAAGAGTATAAGTCTGCAGAAAACCTTTTTTTGGGGGAGTTTATGGAAGACTTAAGTTGAGTGTAGTCCTGTCAGACATATTATTAGAAACAATCTCACCGTCCAGCAGAATATTGTCCAAAAAATGGACACTGGCTTATATGATATCAAACCAAATGTTTCCTATTTAATATCAGTTAGGATTACCAAAATGAAGTTTTGCTTTAACCCTTGTGTAGTCTTGCGAGTCAAAAGTGACCCACTAGCATGTTTAGCTGTAGAAAAAAATACCTTAAACTATCTTTTTCCATCTTGAAATTTTATGACTTTTCCTAAATTGACCCCATCATTAGAAAAAGTGATACTTTGTTTTTGATAATGTTTCCATTTGGGCTGTACACCAATGGGGTACACGGATTGTCTTATGGGTTATTTCTGACCCGTGAATTATAAAACCATTTTAACAGCAGAAAAAAGTTCAAAGGTCACACACAAACTTTCTCTAATGCATACACACACACCTACACCCCTGCAGATGAGCCCACACACACATCAAATAAACTGGATTGATGTATGAATTGAACTTGTATTTAACCAGCACCTGCATCTAACCCCTCACAACACACAAGCTCCCAAACACAACATAACACAATCTCAGACATAATATAAACAAATTCAGTATAGAGGATATAAAAGTGCCCTAAATCAAAGTACCCGTAGTTGACTCCTCGCTGAAGCCGTGAGTTGACATTTCACTGTCCAACAGGTCATAGGTTGTACATTCACACATATTGTCTGGCACAAGATGTTGAACATCTTATATAATTTTGAAGGATGTTAAACATAAGATTTTGAACATCTTATTGTCAAGATGTTCAAACTTTTGACCATAAGAATCTGAACATCTTGATCTGCAAGATGAACATAAATCCTGCAAAATTATTTAACATACTGCAAAATAATTTTGCAGGATGCTAAACATGAGATTTTGAACATCTTATGTGGAAGATGTTCTTATGTTGAACATCCTCCACATTTCATGTTGAAGGATGTTGTATGAGAGAAGTATTTTCATAATTGACGTCCCAAACAGTATAAAAGAATGAACTGTTGAACTGAAAAAGTTACAGATTGTTGACTTTTTTCCCCTTCAGTATAATCAATTAAGAAGTAATTACTTCACATTTATATAATTACAATAATAAACCTTTACTGTGCAAAAGAAAACTTATTACAGTTAGTTTGTCGTAAAAAGAAAAGTGTAATACTGTTGAATGTCTTTTTGTGTTGTGTAACAAAAAAAATACATGATAAAATGAATTAAATTGAGTTGAATTAATAAATAACAGATTGTTTCATCATGCAAAATAGATTCTGGATTTCAAATTCAAGTAAGCTGCTTACTTTGGGGCTTTTGTTAGGGTGGGTCATTATTGACCCATACACAAGGGGAGTAAACAGAATGTTAAGATCGGACGAGGGTTAAATGCAGTCACAGGATTGCCTCCATTTAACTCCATGAAAAATGCTGTGAATTAAGTTTATAAAGACAAAACAGCCACATCTTGACTCTGAAATTATTTAAAGACATAGCAATCTTATTAAGTTGAATGAAAGGTCTAATTCCGGCTTTTAGCAAATAGAAATAGGTTTACTAAACCCAATGGACCTAAAACAACAAAAATGTTCTGTGATTTAAAGTCACTGAGAAAAAAAGGTGAAGTGTCTTTATATTTAGTATATTTGATTCAATTCGGTTAAAAAAATCTTTTTGTCCCCAAAGAGAATTTCAAATGTTTAGAGGAACAGCTCAAACATATCCTCATTAGCCTTAAACATAATTGACACCAAATAAACATTACAACAACAGAGAACAAATGATAATCTGCAAGGGATAAGACAGTGATTAGTGAAAGCTGCAATGGGAATAAAAGAAACCGATGGTTAAAAGAACTGAAAAGACCTTATTCAGTGTTTTGAGCTGGAAAACATGAAAAATCAAGGCCTGACACTCAAGGCCTCTGGGAGAATCTGAGATCATGATCAAGGAAGTGACTGGCCAAGGAGACAGGATGAGAGCCAAGAGAGGTCAAAATAGCTCAGCAGAGGAAGTGGCACGCTCAGTCTCAAACTCGCACACATACAGTTCAGAACCGATTAACAGAACATTTCTCTCTGCAAATCTCAACCCTCACTGTTTTTCTGAGGTTTCTGTCTGAAGAGTTGTGGATGGATCCAGTTGTGCAGCGTCTAATCATTTCCATATGCCCTCTAATGATTCTCCCTTTCTCCCACTTTGGAGAAGTTTTACAGCATAAGCACCACGAGCCGGGCATGTTAATGAACATGAGATAAACAAGCAACCAGCAAACTGTGGGTCATTATTATGAATTATTAGGCAGAATTTATGCAGTCTTGTTTTTAAAAGCATTTAACCTTGAGGCTGTCCATTCAAGCTCACAGTTCCTCAGCACACAGATGCACACATGCACAATTTGTGGAAAGGGCGATGCTCCTGACAGCTTATCAGGGCAGGAATTCATGGGTCCTTGGACAACTGAAATGCATCACAGAGATATGGCATTAGGAGAGTTAACCCTTTCCAAGCCACATTTTAGCTCCCAATCAGTCCAGTACACTTTCATGTTTCCATCTCTTCAGATATATATATATATATATATATATATATTTTTTTTAAGTGTGTATTTATTCTCTCCCTTTCCCTAAATGGTAAATATGTAGACTTTGGTCAGATGATCCCAAAATTGAACTTTGCAAAATATGGAGAAAGTGTTTGGTGGGATGCTCTTCTTCATCGTGTACCAGAAAGTTAAGAGTCAATGGGAAGACGTAAATAGATAATTTCAGGGGAAGTCTGGAAAAGAAAAGCTGGTTGGAGGTTGTAAAACACTTGAGTTTGTGATGGGGTTTCAACCTTTTAGCAGTGATTGCAAACATACATCCAGAGCTTCATCAGAATGGTATCGACTAAAGCATCTTAATGCCATGGAATAGCCCAGTCAAAACATTGACCAAGGTCAATTTGAGTATGTGTGGCAAGACCTGATAATTGTTCTTCACAGATGCTTTCTAGCCAATCTGCCAAAGCTTTAGGTATTTTGCGAAGGAGTAAAAGTGTAACTTTCTTGACATAACCCTTTGCTTCCTCTTCACTTCCTCATTTGGGCTACTTTGTTTTAGTAAATCACAAAGCGATTATGAACAGTAAAGTAAGAAAATATTAGGGGTATTAAATATTTTGCAAAGTTCTGTGTATGATTCTACTGAAGAAAGTTAGCACACAGGCCTAAGATGGATTCCAGTAACTTGAGCAAAATGCTTTAATCTCAGCGTGATTTGCATTAATCATGACTCACTCTCAACACAGTTTTGTCTCAGCATTCCATGCTATTTTGATATGACCCAAGAAGCCAGTGTACTCAGTTAATTAAGCCCCAAAGTTGCAATTGCAGCCAAATTTTCAAGTTTAGGGACGTCCCAAGGCTATTGGACATGTTTTTTTTCTCTTCACCACAGTCCTCCAAATTTGGATGGGCAGGCCTAATTAGAGGTTCAACTTGGCTGCATGACGCTGCCTGCACCACAGAGCTCTTATCCAACCATACAGCAGACCACAGGCCTGTCTTGGTGTCTCAGCAGAATTAATGGAGCACAATCTCAAATGCTGATGCACAGAAAAGCTTTAAAAAAGAATGTGACACTGGTAATAGCACTTGTCAAACTTTTGCTAATGTTTTTTTTTATTTTTATTTTTTTTTAAGATAGGGCACCTCTATGTATAGAGAATGATTAGAATTGAGAAAATAAAAATGGTATGAATTTAACTACTTGCATGCAGCTAAAACTAAACTTATGCATCCATTCTTGGATATATTATAGAAGCTATCCTATAAAATGTATGAGCCATGTCTGCAGGTGGGTTCTTTAAGTATTTTTATGTGAAGGATTAGCCTCATGGGATGTTTCCTGCCAATAGGAAAAAGCCTGGAGCTGAGCCCATTAAATTGTTTCAAGTTGTGCTCAGGCCTCCTCTCAGTCCAGCAAGCTTTTATGAGAGTATATTTCACTGACTCACTGGCACAGCTGAGCAGGGAAATCCTTCTCTTCACGGTCTAGTTGGGATGACTGACTGATGCAAATATGCCGTTGTTGAGTCCAGACACTGACACCATCGTCACACTGACCCCGTTAAAAGAGAGCGCAGGGAGCGGGCAGACAGAGAAAACATGTTCCGAGTCATTTGCTTCATCCATTTATTTTTGTGACTTAACACGTTCAAACGGTTTCTTAACGCTGTTACGGCGTGCCGTCACGCTTGGTCGATCTAGAAAGACGAGCCATATTTCAAAGTATTTCCGATGCGCTTAGAGGACACTTTCTGGGCATGTGAGAAAGAAAAGAGATCAGCTTCAGATCATTTCTGATGTACATTGTTTTGTTTTTTTCTTTAGAACCATTGCTTGTTCCTCCAGGCGACGGTTTCCTCTATTGACATAAGATTGCTCTCTGGTTTCCAGGGATCTTCTGTGTTCACAATCTTCCTACTTAAAACTCATTTGCACCCTTTCGAGCACAGTTTCGTTTCCAGCTTTACAGTAAACTGATTTTTAAAAAAAAAATTCTATACACTTTAACGAGGATTTGGAAAATCCTCTTCTGGGGCTTTCGTTGTGAAAAAAGGTTAATTACTTTTCAGTAAATTGTGATGAAAGTGCAGGAAAAGTGAACTGACTGTGATTAAGCTCAGGTAAGAAAAATGTTTGACAATAGACAAAAAGGTTAAAGAGCTACTGTCATCAAAGGGGAGTCTGTACATGGAGATATGAATCATACCGCATGCCATTAAAGAGAAATGTAGAGCTTAGCGAAAAGCACATGGATCCCTCCAGCCTTCGTCTTCTATAGTAAATCAACAGTTAATACACTAGCTTTATTATTCTATCCATGGTAAAGACTTTGAAAAATGGTGAGCTTAGTTTCATCTCTTTCTGCTGGCATTTGAATTCTGGATACCCAGAAATCGTGAATCTTTTAGTTTGAATAAACCTATAATTAATGTTTAGAATGTTCAAATAACTCAATTTTAGACTCATCTTTTCAAAGAACATTATTCCAGATGGTGTGCTATTTATCTTTGTTCTCTTTGGAAAACATTAGTCTGCGTTTCACGTTTTAAAAAAAATGTTTCTTCTTTTTAAACTTCTCAAGAAAATGAGAATGTGCAGTTTGTGTCTGTTTATGCAGATATGCAGCCTCACAACAATAGAAAAGTCTTGTTTGTCTCATGATGACTTTTTACAGTTGTGGAGATTTCTTTTATAGCCTGCTTTTAATGGCCAGACGTGGGTTTGTTGATAGTTGTGTTGAATGTCTTCCAGTTGTAAACTATTTTCAGCACAGTGGAATAGCTGATTTCAAATTCTTTTGAGACCTTTTTAAAACCTTTCCCCAATGATTTTCTGTCTAAAGGCCTCAGACATTTCTTTTTGTCTCACTGTAGTTTTCAATCTCACTTTAACAGTCAGAAGCTCACCAAATTAAACGTTCAGTCTTTAAAAGGATAAACCTCCTTCAAAATGTCAAAATGCAAAACGTGCTAATCATATGGACCCCCCCTTAAGATGGCTCTGACCATTTTAAGTGGGGAACAAATGTGATGGCTCAGATTTATTCTTCACCAGACATAGAGGTTTTTTTAATTTTCTGTTACATTTTACCAAAAATTCTGAAAGGAAAAAAATGTTACTTGAACTTCTTGTCTTATTAAAATTTATGCTTAATATTCACATGTGCAAATATGGTGGAAAGACACACAGGCTGTGCAGGGTGTCCTAATTGCTTTACATAACTATACTAAGCAATTGCATGCAGTTTATTTCACCCTTTAGTAATGTGTTTCCAATGTAAATGACTAGCATCCCAACAAATCTACCACAAGCCACATAACTTACAAGTTTATTAGTGTTAAAAAAAACCGATGAGTAAATCTGAAATGTTTTAATGTAACGGCATTGCAGCCCCAGGTGTCATTGATTATATTTATCAATGGAAAAAAAAAACTAAAACATAGTGTGTTACACTGCATCAGGTTGTTCTTGTCTTGTGTCTTTATGCTTTTCAAGAGGAAGAACTACATGTTTTGTAGGTCTTAAATAGTTAAATGGTGACAGGTTCAAAATGAAAGGTGCAGTGATACATTTGGTCATTAATACCATGAATCAGGACCCTGCAGGTTAAAAAGGTCCCTACATTTTTTTGGGGGGAAATTGCTCTTCTTTTAGATGTGTCTTTTCAGGTCCTAGTAGGTCACATCTGTTAAGTGTTGCATGTGGTTTTAAGTGAAACCCCCTAAATCAATTTGCCCTCCTGCTTAATCTTACAGATGCATTGAATTCAGTTGGCCATTATATATCTGGAGCCCTGTATCGGCGTTCGAGGCTCTGCTGTCAGACCCCGGCTCACTGGTTCATCTTTTCCCACTTCCATAAAAATCAACATTTTCTTTGAACTTTGGTGAACCTTAGGATTTATGTTGGTTTGTTTCTCATTTAAACATGCACATTCAACTCACTGTGTTGCTGCTTAAGACATATTCCATCATTAATGTTAACTGAAAACTATCTTATTCTCTTAAGTTTTCTCAAGAACAAATGGACTATTGTTATAATGGAATATTTTCACAGAATAGTCTTTTTGAGAAAACATGGTTTATTTTCTCCATTGCTTTGACATTACAGCATTAGCCACCAATTCAGAGCAAAAAGTTTTATGTGAGCAGCTACTAAATCTGCTGTATATATTTTTGCTAATCACTTTTAAAGGACCCCAGTGTTGTTTATTCTCTTCATTCTATAGCAATAGTATTGGAAAAGTACACATTTTTCCTGCTAAGAAATTTATCAACGGTGGACTTTTTACTTTTATTTGCTTAATGTGGCCGCCTCCTGCATTTATTACCTTAATGTTTAGTTTCAGTAATTTATTATATTCAGTAAAGGGTGTGTGCTAGATTCACATATTTCAATGAGATCATATTTCATTTAGACTGGTACAGTATTATATTTAGTCCGCTGGATGTCTAGTGTGGAAACAAATATATACTTATATCTTATGTTCCTTATTGGACTATAAGTTTGGTTGGTAAATTCAGTTTTGATATCCTTTTTACACAAATTAGACTTGTATTTATCACTCATTTTGATTTAATTCCTACCTTATGACTGATCCTTATATATTTTTTTCTTGTCAAATTAACATGACTAAATGTTTATCTAACTTTGATTTATTGTTTGATTCTTTTTTTTTTAAAAGATTGTTTTTCTTGTTGTATGTTGTGACATTTGTATCTCTTTCAGTGCAGTGTTGGTACATTTAAAATAGAAAAAAGGTAGAGAAACAAAATCCAGAGTTGATGAATTACATACTTAAGAAGACGACACATCTTAAGTAACACCTGAGTAATAATTATTTTTTTGAATGGTCTCATTTAAATCTGTAAATATGTTTCTCATTCCTATTTTAGGTACACATTGCTAAATTAATCATGTCAGATGCAGGAGTGTATCATATGGAAGCAGGTGTCCATCTAAGGATTTATTCTTAATAAACTGTTTTTGTCTCACCCCAATGGCAAAATGGAATTCCATCCTTGTTAATACAACTAAAAGATAGCTTTCTCCGTCAACTGTGCAAGGTTATGCTTCTACTGATGGTTGTTTGTATTCCACGTGAGCTCTGTTGGCCTTACTGCTCGTTAACCTTTCCTAATACAACCTGCATGTATTAATAAAACTCGGTGGAAAAGGTCAATCAATGTGTGTGTGTGGGTGTGTGTGCTTGTGTAATTGTTTGTCTCGTGGAATGCTTATGCAATCTAAACATGGGTAGACATAGGAGGCAATACAGGCTTATAAGTGAAGTGAATTGAATTTGCTCTTAATAATTAATGGGAAAAGGGGGCTGGTTTATTGCTTTGGAGGGCTTGTGCTTCTATTGCTCAACTAAAAAAAAAAATCTTATCAGTGATGATTTCAGGTTTAATCTATTGAATCTCCTGATATTTGTCCTTGCTGCAGACTAAAATACCTCTGCTCTTTTGGATCAAAATGTTAAATATGTTTCTATTTTTAGTGTGCCATTTAGTGTAAGATAAATTATCCTGGACAGGGTGATACATTTTTGATTTCAGCCCAATGTGACTTTTGATAACACCCTAATAGTAGTGAATCTGTGAGGTCTGACTGACCAAAGCTAGAGCAAACACCTATTCAATCGCAGCCCAACAGTTCTGGTGCAGCAGCGTGTCAAAATGTGAGTCTGAAAAACTGAGCGCACAGTCTAATTTTACATGCACATGCTGTGCATGCTCATCCTCATGCTGTGCAAAGATAATTGGTGAACTGTATAGGGATTGGAGTAAAATTTGTAATTTAAAATTAGTGTAAATGTATCTCATACACTCAGTTACAAGAAATATGATCTAATATACAGCAGATTTAGTAGCTGCTTACATAAAACTTTTTGCTCTGAATTGGTGGCTAATGCTGTAATGTCAAAGCAATGGAGAAGTTTTAGTCTTTGATGGAAAGACTTTTACTATGTCTTTGTGGTTTGTTCATTTCTGTTGTTCTCTGACAGGAGAGAAAGGGACATGTTGGGTATCTGGTCATTCTACATTAAAAGTACTAATATATGGTTGTTTTCTTTAGTGACTCTGAGTGAGCCCACATGCTTGTGACTTTTGGAAGACCATTTCTTTATTGTTATAACTATGTTATATCACCTTAGCATTATTAGTTGCTGTCCTCACTTATAAGTGGAATCACCGTCTGCTATGTTTTTGACCTCAGTTTTACCAAAGCATGTTGTCAGACCATGTACATATTTTTCAGCATAGCAGTAATGTGAAGATTCAAATCTTTTTTTTTTTTTCCACCTGCATATGTTCCCTGATAAAATGAGTTTATAAGACAAACTCAATGTTCCACCTGTACAATGCCGCCAAAAATTCTCTGCATATCTCACAAAAATGATGTGAGGTATGCAATCATCCAAAAGGCCGAGATCCAAAATGAAAGTATTGACCAAAGCAGGAAGATCATATTGTATTCTCCCCATTTTAGCTTGTCTTTATTCCCTCTTAGTAAGATCCACATTCAAATTAAATCTCCCTCCACACCTGGACCTCTTGGTCAAGATGGATCAAATGTTTTCAATCTCACAGCTCCATATTTCCCCCACATGGCCCTTTCTTCTAAGGACAGGTTTACCTGTGGGTCATAAAGTACGTAGTTAGTGAAATGAGAGGAAGAGCCAGGCATTATCAGCTTCCTCTCTTGTTTGACCACCCTCCAGCAGGGCTAATTTTAGGACTTTTAGGACCATGCCTTAAACACTGTGTGACCCTGAGCTAACACTTTGCCTTTGCTGCCAGTAATGTGAGTTTCTAGGGGACATTCCATGATCTACTGATATATTCCTACCTCTCTTTTCTCTGTGGTAATATAGACACAGTTCATGTGATGAGCCAATGTAGGCAAACACAGCTTAACCCTTTGTTTGCCTTCTGTTTCCGTTTCCCGCTGTAGGTATCCCTGTTCTGGTGCTTTGTCTGTCTGTATCTCTTTCCTGTCCTCTCAGCCCCCCGTCGGTTGAGGGAGAGGACCACTCTTCCTGAGTTTGCCTCTGCTGAAGGTCCTTTCCTGTTAAAAGGGAGTTCTGTTCTTCACTCTTGATGCCTTCCTGTGTTTGCTCAGGAAGGTGGAGATGAAGACTTGATACAATTCACAGGGCCTTTAAAACTTTTTAACATGCATTATATGAATACTTCTATATTAAACCTAAATTGGATTAGCTTCTAATTTGATTTATCTATACTGTATGAGAACAGAGTTAAATGTCAGGGCTTTTAATATGATTTTAACTGGATCTTGCATATTATTTCTCAGCAGCACCCCGAGATATCACTTATTGTGAACTGATGCTATTTGAATGAATTCAATCAAATTTAGTGTTATGCCATTAAGCTTATTTTTTTCTGTGAAGGTGCGTTTTTTTTCCCTACCCTTCTAAAGTGTAAAAGATCCCTCATAGGGATCTCTGTGATCCTAAATCAGATTAAATGGGAGACCTGTGACGATGTTTAACACTTCAGCAGCTGAAAAATTACTTCCCAATGTCATTTCATTTGCATAAGTATACCATTTAGTTAATGTAGTTCCTTGTTCAGTTTTAAGACAATCTGTAATACACTTTCAGGTATTGAGGATACGAAACAATGTGATGTTATAATTGTTCCATCCAGGAAGCTGAAATCTCCTGTCCCAGAGTCTATTATTATCGTTGTTGAATGGGAAGGTTTTGGAGTTTGTGAGTTGCTCCTGCTGTTTAGTAACTCTAAGCATTGTGGCTTAATATCCCTTAGATCCCTTATTAAATTGATGCTATTTTGAAGAAAATATTTTTTTAAAGACTTCTAACTTTTGTTTTCTATGCAAATCAGTGTCATGTTGTCCAAATTGTCTAGACAAGCACCCAATGTTACTACACCATGTAGAAATATTGGACAGAGGTTGCATACATTTCTGTTTTTAAAAATTGAAAAGTGTGATTCATTCTCAGTGGATGTATGTGCAGATTATGATATGATATGCATTACATGTGGTAAGTGCATAAATGATTCACTTGACCTAAGATTGTCCTCTATGCAAACACAGGGACCCATAAACTTCATCTGGTTTTAAAATGGCCCTCTTTACTTGTGCAGATCCGTGCCTCTGGAGTGTCAAGGCTCTGCAAAATACACACAAAGTTCAGCTTTCATTTAATTGCAGCTCACCAAAGACCCAATTTTGAGTCCCAATCCATGTTTAAGAAAAACAGCCGACACAAGCCACTGCGGATGAACATTTCATGTTTTTTCCTCGGTGTGTGATTTCCAATCTGACTGAGGCATGATAACGGCGACATTGCTGTTACTCATTCCTTCAGATCCTCTGCCTCCATCTCTCCTAATCAGATTTCTCTGGTTGGGTTATTTATCATCGCCAGCTCTGACTGTGAGTGATGCTTGGCTAATGGGTTTAGCATTCAAATCTGCTGGCTTGATGCGACAGAATCCCAACAAGGGTTGTCATTCCTGTGGCAGCAGCAGCTTCACAGTGGCGTGAATAAGAGGAAAATAACATGATGGAATTTGCATTTGTGTCATGTTTTTTTAAGTATTTGGTTCGATTTATATTGATTTTATAGGTGCTGTAGTAAAATTGGGACACAGGGAAATGAACAGAGGAAAAAGGGAAAACTGAAAATAAGTGAGAAAATTAGAGGAAAAAGAGGGAAATATGAAAGAAAAACAGGATAAAAAGACAGAAATAAGGAATCAGAACAGAAGAACTGAAACAGGGCCTAGAAAATAAGGAGAAACTAGAAGTAAAGAAAAGAAAGTAGGAAAGAAAAAATACTGAAAATAAAGAATAAAAGACCAATGAAATGAAGAAAAGCAAAAGTGTAAGCGGAAAGAAGAGAGGAAATGAGGAGAGAAAGAAAAATCCAAAAGAAGGAACAGTGAAAATTATAATAGAGTATAAGGGCAAAAATTCTGACCAATAGGGAAAAAAATGGGTGGTAAGGAAGAAAAGAGATGGCAGGAAGGAGGAATAAATCAACAAAATAGCTAATTATTAAAAAAATGAAGGGATAAAAGAAACAATGAGATGACATAAAAGGAAGGTAAAAAAAGATAAAAAGAGGAAACAAAAAAGGAATAAAGAATAGGGGAGTATATAAAAGAGCAATTAAAGGTAAAAAGCAGAAAGCTTTAGAAAAAGGAAAGAATGGTGCAAAAGAAGATCAATGAAGGCAAGAAGGAAGCAGAAAAGGACGAAAAGAAAACAAGGGAAATGGAAAAGAAAACAAAATACTTTCAGAATAATATATTTACCAGTGGATCAGTCTAACTTGCTACCTAATGACCTTTAATTTCTACTCTGCTTCATTTTGTTTTACAAAACAGAAAACAGAAACATCACTTTTCAGATGATTGTGAGAAAAAAATATCCAGCCAAACAAGAACGACTCCTACAAGGTGACGAGCCCACTATCATAACCAAGACAATATGCTGTTGAATGACATCTATGGTTATGAGACTAATTATAAGTCATAAACCAACAGCTGGGGAAAACTCTGTCTTCTGTCTCTTTTCCTGGCTGCACCTGCTCTGCGCTGCAGCAATATATGGAATTACTGTTGTCTAACAGGTCTGGGTGTCTTTGTTTGCTATAATCTGCAGTAATGACAGAACTGCAAATTACAAGACAGCTGCTAGTCAGGCTTCACTTCTCTCCCCCCACCCTATGATGTGTGGTTGAGCGTCAGGTGTATCATTTTCAAATGTTCCATCTAGGACTGTAAATTAACAGCGAGCCGTGATAACGAGACGGCGTGCGCACGTGTGTGTGTGATTGCACAAGTGTGTTCGGCTGCGGGACCCTTCAGTCTTTACTGCTCAGCCACCTGCTACATGTAAATAGCTCTCCACGTGTGGATGAAAAACTTTATGTGGCCCACGAGAAGCATTGTGGGACAACTTTACTGCATCACCTGATCACTCATTAGTACCCTGATTATATATAGCAACGCTACGGCAGGAAAAGGGAGAAAAGGTTCAGGTATTTGGTAACACAGCTTTATATGAATTTGTGCGATGTGGGCTTTCTTGACAAAAAAGTTCAGACATGTCTGAACTTGAACAAACAGTTGTAGACCAAGTTCATCAGGATTTTATGTCCCCAAGCGGAGGAAATAAAAAAAAATAAAACAAAGACTAACCGTTGTTACAAGCACATTTGTAGAACCTGCTATCTCGTAAAAGCTGAGTAAATGGTGGTGCAGGGGCAAAGCACGACCCACGTATGAAGGCCTTAGTCCTCGTGGCGGTGGTCGCAGGTTCGATTCCCGGCCTGGTGACATTTGCTGCATGTCTTCCCCCGCTCTCATTACACTCTGTCCTGTTGAACTACTTTCAAATAGGCCATGAGAGCCAACAGAACCTTAGAAAAAAAAAAAGCTGAGTAAACGTGTTAATCAAGTTGTGAATCACTTTCAAGGAAAAGATGGTATCACTACATAGGTGTGTCTGTTTGATTGTGTTTGGCAAAGAGAATAGTTTGTGGTTTTGGTTCATCCTCACTTCTGCTCTGGCTGAAAAGCAAAATCATTTCTGATGTTTCCTTGTTTCAATTTCCGTACCTGTTACCTTTTAAACCAGGCATTCCTCGCTGAAAAATCCAAATTCTTGTTTCCGTGTCTGATTGCTCTATAGCACCTTCCCATCTAAGAAAAAAAAAAAAAAATTCAATAAACACTTATTACAAGTAGGTTAATAGATCCTTGAGTCGGCACATCTTTTGGAGTTGGTGGCAGGTGGAAGTGCTTGTTTGGTTGAACGCGTGCGTCTACGCAGCACATCCCAGCGTGACTTCTCATCTCCCACTTAGCTTTGTAATTACCTTTCCCTGCTATGACTGTTAATTGGAGTTGGGTGAAATCGCTTGCGCGTACATGCAGAAGCACAGATTAACACGAGCAAACTCAAACTGCGCAACAGAGAAGGGACAAAACCCGTGCAGTAGGTGGTTGTAACCAAATTGTGGCTCCACAGTGACACAGTAGATCTGATCACTATTTTAAACACTTGATGTTCCAGAGACAAGGAAGTGACGCTCTCAAAAGCTCTTATCTCAGGTGCAGCGCACTGAATATAACGTAAGTGACAGCTTAAACTTTTCACTGACTCACAGAGAAGATTAATTTGATCATGAAAAAAATGGGTTTAACTTATCTTATTGCTTTTTATTAGAGATATGTATTTTTTTTTAGAAAAGCTTTGAACTTCTGGTACCAATTTCAGACCACTCTGGTTTCACTTTAAGAACTGAAATATATGAAGATGCAGGTTTTGGTCACCAATTCACATAACCCTTTTTGTACCTATGGGGTGATGATTTATCCATTGCTTTTCCCATTTTAAACATCTACAAATCTCCACATTGTCCATAGAGTAGCGCATTGTGGGGAGCCTACAGGTATGAGACTTGCACATAAACCAGTCATGTGCAATAAGCACAGTGTCATGAACCCAGTTTGAGCTACAGGGAGGTTTTGCTAAGAGCCACACAGGAAGAGAAAGCTCGTACAGTAATATGTGGTTCCATTTGCACTTTCAACGTGTCGAGACAGCAGGAGAAGCATTCATGCTTGCAATTAGAGGTGAGGTGGAGAAAACTGGTTTTCTGTTTGTTGAGCTGAAAACATGCTACCTGAAGAAACCACAACATATTTTTTGTTTGCCCGAGGTTATCACTATATCATACTTCCGATTTTGTTGCTTTATTCGGGATTTATTGAAATGACAATTTCGAACGTTGATAATCAATCTGACAGAACATACCAATGACTGCATTTCTTCTGTTTCCTCATTTACAGTGCTGACAAAGTGACAATAAATTGAAGTGAGAATGGCAGGGGAAAAGGGAAAAAAAAGAACACCAGCTGACAGACGTTATGATAACTCAGCTTTAATTATCTTAGGATGTCAGACTCTAAAAAAAAAATTCCCTCCAGGCATGTTAGAAGATTATATAAAAAAAATACTCTTTACAACAATAACTTATGTGTGACATATTTTCCCACAAGGATCATAAAGACTGACTTGAATGCCTTCATATTTCCTCTATTTTTACTTCAAAAGTGTATTTCTTTGGTAAATATTCACCAGAACATTTCACTATATGTCAATGCAGCATTCAAACAGTATCCGTGGCCTGTTAATAAAAGGGATGGTTTCTCACACAAGTCGATACATATTCTTATCTTGAGAAAAGTTTGAAAATTACATTTCCATCTCAAATTGATCATTTTCTATTATTAATAAAATGATCAAAGTTTTTGATCATGCAAAATGATCATACATGCAAAAACCAAAAGGAGAGAAAAAAATGAATTCAAGAAGACCGTAGAAAACCAAAGAGGATTTTCCCATCTTTGTCTTGTCAGTCTGTTGGTCTCTCTACAAACACTGAATCTGTTGTTGTGGCCATGGTGGAGGCCATTCCTCATCTTAGGGTGCATGTGTGTGTGTGCGTGTGCGCGCGCATGTGTGGGTGTATGTAATTTTGTGACAAGAAAGCCACAGATTATTGCACATGAAATGTTATTCATACAAAGCAGCTGTAGCGTGACTATCCCCCTGCTACAGCCCTCAACAGCCTATTGGAGAAATACAACAGAGTAAATCTCAGTGAAAATAACAGCCTGCAAATCTCACAGGGGACAGACTCTCTCACCTCTCTTTATTCCTGAATATTACTTTTTTTCTTCTTCTTCTTTTTACAATTTACTAATTAGACTTGACAAAAAAAGTGAATTTTTTTTTTCCTTCTTTTAATGAAGAGAACGCCCCCACACATTTGTGTGTTGGGTGGAGTTGAGCACAAGTGCCTTCTTGTGTTGCTATGAAACTTGGTGGAATGAACACAAGGATGCCTTTCAGTTATGAACCTAGGATTTGTGAGTAAAGAACAGGTAAGTAAATGTAATCAAGGCTCTGCATATGAACAAAGAAACAGAGGATTTTAAGGGAAACAGCGATATGTTTTGCTTAACTAATAACCTATTTTGTTGCTCTCTTTCAATCTGGTATCCTTGGAATTTGACATTTTTAAACTGTTTTGGCATCCTTCTGTAACCAATACCATGATTAGCATGGTTGGCATTAATAATTGTATACACTAGTCTCACTATAACCCCAAGATGAAGCAGATTCCTACTACAACTGTGAAATTTCCCAAAACATTTAAATGCAATGAACAGAAAAACTTTCCACTTAGCTTTCTTGTTTGGTCTTTTACCACCTGAATGAACTGCAGACATGTCTCAGCATGCCATAGAAGGTACAATTTTCTGTCAAATAGCTTCTTCCACCTCTGTGCTTCATCTGCTCAACCTTTAACACTGGCTGATACTGATAATAGCTAACTGTGAGTTTTCCTCCCTCAGTAATGGAGTCCACACTGCAGAGCATGGGTATTCAACCCTAGGCCTGACTGGCTGATATCCTGCATCCTCCAGGTCTGTCTTTGCAATTCCAGCAGTTCAAATCTTCGCGATTATTGTTTTGACTGCAGATATCTGCAAGTTTGGTCGAGAAGCTACCTTATTATGGTTATTTCATGACATTTGAAGGTCCGCACACATCTTCTATACTTGGAATATTACTATTTTGAAGAGTTCAAAAGTGACAAGTTAACCATCCCGCTGGGCAACAGCAAGACAGGAATTCGAATTCAAACGTTCCTTGGCAGTCTGAGTACCTTGGAAAAAGTAAAGCATAAACTTAATGTGCTTCAGCTGCATTTGTTTTATAGGAAAAGTGTGTCATAAGTGTGGAGGGTCTTTTATTTCTGCACTAATTGGTCTTTTGTTGTCAACCCTTTGTCATTTCAAAATAGATGCTGACGAGACCATTTAGGTTGATTATTTCAAGAAGGTTCTGTTGTCAGATAATCCTTCCATAGCTGCCTGAGTGCTTTTGGGGATGAATACAAAACGAGACTTGTTTTGTTCAACAAACATTTTGAGGTGGAAGAAAATCGGCACAAATCTGAATAAAATGGCTAACTCTGAATAACAAATTTGATTACTCTTTCTCACCCAAAAACTTTTTTCACTTTAACCTTTTTCTATGGTGCATGAAAGATTTGAGAAATAAACGGCTGTTAAAGTGAAACGAACACATCACCCTCCTTCTGGATTCTGTTTTGTTTTGTTTTCTTCTCCTGATCTTCATTTGGATTCTCTTTGCATTCGTACGTTCTTTGCATCTCACGCCATCAGTGTCGTTGTTATCCTCTCATCGTTGCTCGTTTTGTTTTTTTGCATCTGCGCGCTTGTCTATGTCAAAAAATGTATCTTGTTGAGCCCCCCTTGTTTTCTCCTTATCTTCACTTCTTTTCCAAGCTGTGCTCTGTGATTTCTTCGCTCTGCTGTGCTGGTTTTGTGTGTGTAATCTCTGTGATCTGGATGTGAGTTGTTTATAACTCTTAAATATTCCACTTCCCTCCTTGACTTATTTTTCCCTAAGTAACAGAGCAGTGAGAAATTTATTCATTTTCATGCTGCTTGACACACTCGTCTTTTATTTCCCTCCGGATTATTTTTTTATGGTTGTTCGGTGTTGTCAGATGTTATATGGTGAGAAGCAATAGGTAAAATGGGATACAGTTTCCTCTCTCTGTATTTTCCCTGTGGTGATGTTTTAGAGCTGTGCTAACGCATCCTTTATTGTTTTAACTTGTTTTCAATTGCTTCGCAGAAAGTGTTCTTAGAGTTCACATCTGAACGCAAACAACCATTTTATTGCAGAATGAATCATAATTATCCTATTGCTGAGTGTTCCCAAAGCTAACTGTGCAAGGACAACAGCTTCTGGCTACTCAACACATGTTGAGCGTCACCTGACGTAGCTCCTCTGCTAATTGAAATGAAAATGTGTTGCGTTGTGTAAAATTCATTGCATTCTATTGTGTGAGGAAGGAGTGCATTACTAGGCCTTTTGCGTCACCATGTTTGTTTATTTAATCTGGAAAATATTCAGTGCCTGATGCACTGTCTAGGCTTAAGTGTCAGAATAATTATTTTCTGAATTTAATAGAAAGTAGATTCTGCTCCTGTCTGTTGGAGCAACTCAACCCATTTGACATGTCCAAGGGTGTGGTCAGTGTTGTGTCCAAAGAAAGAACGGTGGTGAACCGTCCTTGGGCTCATTGATGCATGCAGGGAGGCAAGGCTAGCACAAGCTACTCTAGATCAGACTGACTAGAAGTCTAATGCTGTGTCTGGTAGGCAGGCATCTGCGCAATGCAGATTGTAGCACCAGGCCAGTCAGGGCATCCATTTTGACTTCTGAAACAAACCGGTAATGCGAGCATCAAAGCTGGATCATGGACCAATGGGAGAAGGTGGTCTGGTTGGAAAAAATATATTTTACATCACATGAATGTCCAGGTGAATTTGTGTGTCATCTCTTTGAGCATGCTGGGATAGGTATAGCGTGATACAGCAACTGTCTGCTGGGAATCTTTGGATCCTGCCATATATACACTATCCTGACATACATTACCTACCTTAAAGATCTACTGCTACCATCTTGGTTCTGGATACCCCAACAGACTTTCAAATGTCTTCTTCAGTCCATGTTTAGATGGGTCAGAGTTATTTCAGGCTCAAAACAAGATGATATTAATTACCATTTTATGCTGGATGTGTACTACTGATCTACTATTAAACTTGTTTCATGTTTTTTTTTTCCTATCTGTATTGTGTTTTTATTTAACCAATTCTCCCAGTGCTCTGTTGAGAGTCCAGGAGAAACTGTCTCCTTTTGTTGTGTGCTTTTAGCTTTTCAAAGGAAAAAAAACAAACAAAAACTCTATCATGATTAAATCCTGACAGCTTGTTTTTCTGCAGCTATAGTATTGGATCTTGGGAGACTGGTTGACTATTGCTAAATTGATCAATGAGAATTGAACATTAGTTTTAGTAGCTTTCTTTCAGTGTTAACAGTGCTCTAGCTTTTGTTTGCCGCATATGAGGACAGTATTCTTGCTGTGTTAGAATGAACCATAATTCTGTCTAACACTATGCCCTTGTGAATACAGACAGCTGAAAAATAGCTTCTGTAGTCAGCTACTGACACTTATGATGCCTTCGACTTTTTCACCCTAATTTTCATTGGACATTGGAGACCCTCTCTTTGTCCTTCTCCCTTGTTTTTAATTGGCTCGCCTCTGTGTTTGTCACACCCCTACCTCTCTTTCTCTGTCTCATCACCTCTCTCTACCCCCTTCTTGCAATTCTTTCCTTTTATTCGTCAGTGCCTGGGGTCGCTGTTAGTTGGTGATTGAACTGACTCTGCAGCTCATGTGTGTTTGAAACAGGAGCACAGGGAAGCAGAAAAGGAAACAAGGCAGTGGAAAGTAACATGATAATGGGAAGAGAAAGATGTTGAGATTGAGAAAGATGGGATGGAAAAGGGAGAATTAGAGAGCTAGGAATCTGTTTGATACTGATACTGGTCTCCTGACCTTCCATCCACCCGCTACCTTTCTTTTTCTTCACTGCCCCTTAACTGCCTCCTTTCTGTCACCAAACTTCAGTCTTTATCAGAAGGACTCGAACCAATTATTTTTCTAATGTGTCGTGCTTAATTTATTTCTTATTATTCTAAAAAGAGGTGCATGTCAGTTTCATAAATAGCAAATTTGCTGTCATTGTCTTCATATGAAAATACAACAATCTCATATCCCCCCATTATTATGCTTACATATATCTTTCTTTTCTGTACAATGTGAGAGGGAACACAGGAAAAAAAAAGGATCCTGGTAGTCTGACCCTCAGTTGAACCTCTGCTGGCTTTGACAGATTGCTGTAACGCAAGGCTTTCATTTCATCAGCAAAATCGGGTCCTCCCTCCCTCCCTCCCTTTCTTTTAAGTGTTGCATTTTTCACCACAAATGGACAGCTGTAAGAAGATCAAGTCCAGTCCCAATGAGTGCTCGTGAAATGTGCATTCTGTGTGTGTTTTTCCATTGATGTATATGATGATTGTGTATCTGTATGAAGCCCATTTATAAGATAAGGGTAGCTATAACAGAGATAATAGGATTGCAGAAAGAGGCTTTGTTTTGGGCAGACATGGTGAGAAGAAGCTCAGACAGTCGAAATAATTCACTTTGGTCTCACTGTGAACACCTCCTAACAAGACAGTATATCCTAAAACACTTGTTCCTTTCAGTTCACATAAGCAACAGTAGAGTTGCAGCTTATTCCAAATTATTAGCTAGAAGCAAAAAAGAAAAAAAAAAAACACACATAGACAGAAACTCCCTTGAGTTTAATGTTGAGCAAAAATGCCATGCCAAGAGATTGACTCATATCCAGAACTGGTCTTGAACAGTGACCAGCCATACTGGAAAAAAATAACATAAAATAATGTTTTTTTTTGACTAGTGAGTACACCATACATTTAGGAAATGTTATGAGGTCACACTGAAAATAAATTTTTTCAGTATGGAAGTCAGTACTGTGGGAGGGAGATTCAGCATTAACAATTTTCAGTACCAGGGATCTGCTTACAATTAAGTCAGAAGTAGTACAATAGATGTAAGAAGACGATGATGAAACAGTTTTCTATTAGCATATTTGTTTTAGACTTCTTCAAGATGGAACTTTGGTGGCTTACTGATTTTTGATATTTTGTCCTTTCATATCCAAATTTGTTGGGGTAGAGTAAGGAGACACGTGCCACAGTAAGTTTATTTGTACCTGCCTTACTTAGCCTACAATTCATCAGGTTGACAAAAGTGCACTACAAGCAAACAAACGAAAAAATGCTGTTCACAGTTCATAATCCTAATCTACTTAATGGCTTTTGGCAGAATTATTGCTTGAATTTTACAAATAAAAAACAATGCCTTTGTATTGTAGCTCTGATGCTTAATTAAATTGAGATTTCTCAATTAAATGGAGCACATACAATAGAAATAAACCTTGGATGTTTAGCAGAGAAATTTGCAAATAAGAAGACATTGGCAAAGTTCTCCAGTTTGTAGATGAATAGAGTAACCAAGGTATGACAAAGAAATTATCCACCCACTTGTGCTTCCTACTGCACAATTTAAAGATTTAAGCGCTTGTTTCAGTCGATCTATGGCTTTGCTTTCAGTTGACTCATCTCCAGAACAGTAATGTTTTCTTCAGTGCTGAACCTTTGTTTTTTACAGCCTAATTCTTCCTCCTGTTCTGTCAGCACAGTTCACAAAAGCAACAGAAGTGGTTTCCTTGTACACCTACCAACCAAGATTGAAAATAAATGTTTCAAACGAAACACATTTCCTGTAGACATTCAAGGGCTTGCATAACCATGAAAATTATAATGCATTTATAAAAAATGTAAACATTCTTGCCTGGGTGGGTGTGTGTGTGTGTGTGAGGTTTTTTTTGAGTAAACTAAATGAAAAATAAGAACCTGACATTGCGAAGGTTAAACTGGAACTGCTAGGGTGAGGGGAGGGCACAAAGATAGCAACCCCATCCACATAACTATGTGGATGGGGTTGCTGAAGGAGGCTGGGAAGGAGATAAAGGAGAAATGTGCAGGGAAAAAAGGGAGAGGGAGAGATATGAGACAGCAGGAGCCTGAAAGAGGTGGTGAGTTGGCCGGCAAGAGAGAAAAAAAAAAGATCTGGCCAGGTTGATTTGAGAGGTTTCAGGAAGGTCATTCATTTGACACGGTTGGGTGGTCCGTGCCAACTCTGACCACTGGGTCATGCTCTCTCTTCCCATTTCTCTTTATCTAGCTCCTCCTTGCAAAGTAATGAATATGAAGCTTTGCAAGGTGCCCCCCACAACACACGTTTCCCACTGTTACCTTCCTCGACACCTTTTGCACATCTTTTTCTCCCAAACTGTACTCTACTGCTGACTGCAAGTCACAAAAAATCAGTAACCAGCCCTGTTTGTTCTCTATGGTAAAAAATGAATCAACTTTGGATATCTACTGCACACTTCCCCCCACCCAATCCCTAAATGTCTCATTTTATCCACTGTATACTTTGAATTTCATCAGACTCCCAGCCAGTTCTACAAACTTTTCTATACTTTAGGGTCTGAAGTTTATTTTCCACTCATGCATGAAGGGAAAACCAAGAGGGTATTTTGCTGTGTTTATCCATGTTTCAAAGCTCTATCAACTTGTGCTGTTTTTCATCTGGACCTTGTGTTATTGTTTACAGGTAGCTCCAAAAGAGCTTTGAAGTGATTAATCCATTTATCTACATCTCCACTCACTAGCCAAGCACAAGACGCTGGGCAATAGAGGGTTGAAGTGATTCTGCATGTAACTGGGGTGTATGGATTCTTTGCTCAAACATAGATATTGAGTGGTGTTTGGTTGTGTTCTGCTGCTCCATTTGGAGCATGAGAAAGTCTTGAAGTAATAGACATGACATAGTTTGCTGCAGAGTGTGTTTGTGTGTGTTTTAGCATTTCTAACTTTGTAATGGTAATTTTTCACTTAGGAGGAAGTGCTGGTTTTGGGCTATGCATGCACTGCTGATGGTTAGCTGTAGGGTAAGGATTGGGGTTAGGCTATAAATTGAATGAAAATGAATGGAATTCAATGCAAAGCCCTTGAGAACAAAGGACAGGCTCTATGCGTGTGTGTGTATGTTTTAACATTTCTCCTCGTGGTATATATTCATGTCTTTTAGCAACGCATCAGTAAAACATGTCATATTCATCTATTTTGTCAAATCCTGCAATGATAAGACTTGTAATAAATAATTATATAAATACTTTAGTCGTCACAGTTCATGTCTTCATGTTTGTGTTCTCTCCAAATATAAATCCCAGGAAAAGAGAACTCTGTCAACACAATGAAAAATGAAAGAAATATTTTAATTTCAGGAACATGATCTTACAAAAAAAAAAAAAAAAAAAAACTAAGAACACAATCTGGCTACATCTGCTGTATTGGCACTGAAAAACTACAGGACAGTGAAGGGGGCATTGTTAGTCACTGAAACAAACATTTTCTTAGCATCAATCATCACAAAATATGTTACCTTCACACAGGGCATAACTGCATCACAATTATTTAGCTAATACTTTTGTATGTTTACAGTACATACATGAGTTGTTTTATGCATCTATATTTAAAATGCGAATCACGTACTAGACATGAAGTAGGTTGTTGAATCTGATTAGAAAATCTGTTTAGAGACCATCAAATAAATTGCCAGAATTCCAGTGGAAACATGCAAAATGCTTTTCAGAAATACCAAAATGTCTGAGTTCAGTAATGCCAATTAGGATTTTTTTCATTGAGCAAAAGATTCAAAGTAATTTTTGATATTTTTTGCTTTTTTAATCAAAAAGTAAATAAAAAGATATTTACTTTTACCCAAGTGGTGCTCCTTTTACATTGTTTGATATATTTTGAGAGATACCTGTCTCCTTATATACATGTATATGTATATAAGGAGATATGTATATAACATATACATGTATATAAACATGTATATGTTTATATACATGTATATATACATATACATGTATATAAGGAGACAGGTATCTCCTTATATACATCCATATATACATGGATGTACCTTATGTACATCCATGTATATATGTATATCTCGAATGTATCTGTACATGTCTCAGTCTTCAGTTTGCATGTATGTATAAGTTTATATATGTGTATTCTGCAGTAATGTACAATATATATATATATATATATATATATA